>RQTK01000199.1:261863-275800 GCA_003991915.1 Elysia chlorotica
CTCTCTCTCTCTCTCTCTCTCTCTCTCTCTCTCTCTCTCTCTCTCTCTCTCTCTCTTTTCTCTCTCTCTCTCTCTCTCTCTCTCTCTCTTTCTTTCTTTATCGCTATCTCTCTCTCTCTCTCTCTCTCTCTCTCTCCCTATACCCCACCCCCTCCCCCATGTTCCCCATGCCCACAGGTCACGCCAAGAGTGTGGAGGTGGTTGCCTTCTCCCCCGGCTCTGTCTACCTGTGTACCGGATCCTGGGACAGGACGGCCATCTTGTGGTGTGTCCAGGTAAGGTTCACACGAGTTTAAGACACAATTTTATCTCTTAATTTAAAATTCTGTGTGGCTAGAACTGACACATTGTTAAAGTTGTCAGGTGGCAATCACTTACAACCTCATTAATGAAAGCAAAGCATCTAGTCAATAAAGATCTCGTAGATTCGCCAAAAAGGATTTCATACCACCGGGCCTCAAGATTCAATGGCCAATCGTAAGAGTACAGGTAAGGCTTATAAGAGTTGGGTTAAGTTGAGTTGGTTTAACGTCCATCATCAGCACTATATAGGCTATATTGTGGACGGGTCCCAAGATGGACGTCTGACAAATTTATGTGCTGCCACACACGAGACAGGGAGGGGATACCATGATTCCTGTCTCAGCTGGTCACATTGAACTGACATGGACCCAACCAGTAGATAAGCGATATATCGCAATAGTCAGGGCTCGAACCACGATCCTTTTGTATCGGAAGGCGACGTTCTAACCCAGGGCCACCGCGTCCCCCAGGCTCATAACAGTTTAAGACAACAATTGTATCTTTTCATATCTTTTTGGGTCAAAGAAACCAAAGCATGTAGTTAATAAACATCTCTTAGATTCCCCAAATAGGATTTTTATACTACAACGGCCTTAAAATCCAATATATGACAATTTAACCTACTGCCACATACGAGAAAATATTAAGATACTGGGACTCTGATCACATTATACACACACACCAACCCAACCAGTAGAGGGCGCAATCCTACAAACAAATTTGTCCAACCATGGAATCGAACCAGGTAACTCCATTATAGAAGCCCAGTGCTCTATCGCTCCAGCCAGCTGTCCCCATCTCCCCTCTAACTTATTTCAAATGCATGTACCACCATTAATATTAAGTCACAGGTAACAAGTGAAGTGTACGTCTTCTTTTTTGACAATTAAAAGGAGGTCTGCAAGATAATGGTACATGTACATTCATTGAGATTTCAATGGTTTTCAAACCAGGTACCTCTCTAATAGAAACCTAGTGCTCAACCGTTCTACAACTTCAGCGATCTCTCCCCATCTCCCCGCTAACTTATTTCACATACCATCATTAATAATAAATCACACGAAACAAGTGAAGTGTGCGCTTTCTCCCTTTTTTGGACAATTAAAATGGGGTATGCAAGATAATGGTACATGTACACTCATTGAGATTTCAATGGTTTTCAGACTGGGTGCCACATACGGACACTCGTCGGTCACCACAGTCTAGTCCAGTCTGTTGCTTTCTCCCCCAACTTCCAGTTTCTGGTATGTAAATGATTGACGTAAGATAAGATAGATTTTACTTTACTAATAAAAGATAAGATAGATAGTCCTTTACTTTTAGTAGTACGTCGAAGGAAAATTCGAAATTCTATGTGGCTAAAACTGACACATTGTTAATGTTGTCAGGTGGACATTACTTTAAAGCCGAAACTCTCAAATTCAAAATTCTGTATGCCTAATACTGACACATTGTCATCAGGTGACAATTGCTTAAAAGTCGAACCTCTCAAATTCAAAATTCTGTATTTATAATACTGATACATTGTCACAATTACTTAAAAGTCGAACCTCTCAAATTCAAAATTCTGTATTTATAATTCTGATACATTGTCACAATTACTTAAAAGTCGAACCTCTCAAATTCAAAATTATGTGTGTCACATACTGACACATTGTTGTCAGGTGGCAATTACTTAAAATAAAAGTCGTACCTTTCCAATGCTTGACTTTGTAATCCGAAGTAATTAAAAAAAGCATGAAAAAACTTTATAGTGTATGGTAAATAAAAAAATTAAAAAATTATATTAAAACAACAATATCCTCCCATCTCTGTCTTAATAGGACTATGGAATTCAATAACTGTTTTTCTTAACACAAAAAACACACAAAAAAACTTTGTAAGTTGAACTATTATAATACTAAAAAGTTTAGTACAAAAGAGAAATATCCAGCATGACAAAATGTAATTTTGTCCTATTTCATTTCTAAAATTCTATATATATTTTAGTTTATTTGAAATGACATAATTATGGCATTATACATCTAAGGTAACGACTTGTTGCAAATAGTACACAAATTAACAAGTAAACAACCAAAATCGATTCAGAGATATTCTGAGAAGTTCACACTAAACAAAAACATTTTTTTTTCTGTAGGCTACGGGATCGTGGGACTATACAGTGAAGGTATGGACTTTGGACCACAGTGCATACAGATCCACAATCAGCAAACACCGTAAGGCAAAGCAGGGGGAGGCAGGTGATAGTACCTACAGCGATGACATCGACAGTTTTTATGGGGACGACGAAAATGTGGAAGACGTGGGCGATGAAAGTGGCCCCGACGACGATGTGGAGGTAGCTGGCGAAGATGATGGAAAAGACGATGAAAAAGACGATGAGAAAGACGATGAAAAAGACGATGAAAGGGAGAACCTTGATACAAGTTTGGGCGATCAAGACAGAGACAAGGTTGATGAGAACGAAGACGATGAAAACAGAGACAAGGACGAAGAGATTGAGGACGATGAAGACAAAGACAAGCCTGAAGAAAATGAGGATAATGAGGATGGAGGAAACAAAGACAAAGGTGAAGAGAATGAGGATAACGAGGAGAGTGAGAATGGAGGTCCAGTTGAAGGTGGCAACAAGCATATGACACTGATTGGCCACACTGGAAATGTCCACTCTGTGGCATTCTCAAAGATCGGGATGCTGGTGAGTAATATCTAGTAATTCTTACGTTTCCCTCAGATATCAAGGGGGGGGGGGCGCTGGTCCTGGGGTAGAACATCGGCTTCCCCAAAAGGTCACGTTCAGAATATCAGGGGGGGGGGGGGCGCTGGTCCTGGGGTAGAACATCGGCTTCCGACGCAAAAGGTTCATGTTCTTTATCTCAGTGGAATATTGACAAAAAGGAATTTATGTACCTTTTCTTTCTTTACTGAGGTAGTTATTCCTTGTCTTGTTAACAGTCTTCTTTCTCAGTCGAATAATGTCTAAATTTCTTGTCACATATGCACTCTACCCTTTCCTCTTTTTTGGACGGGCCGCAAGACTGACGTCTGACAATTTGTCTCAGCCCGTCACATTAAACTAACACTGACTTAACCAGTAGGGAGCGCAATCACCAGAGCTCGAACCTCGACCTTTTGCGTCGGATGCCAATACTCTACCTCTTGACTTCCGCGCCCCCCAGTGACAGAAAAAGAGAAAGAGAGAGAGATAGACAGACAGACACAAAGACAGACATAAAACAGACAGACTGAGACAGAGACAGATGAACGAAAAGAAAAAGAGAAACAAAGAAAGGAAGAGAGAGAGAGAGAGAGAGAGAGAGAGAGAGAGAGAGAGAGAGAGAGAGAGAGAGAGAGGGGGGGATGAGAAAAAAAGAGAAGAGAGAAAACCAAAAAAAAGAGAAAAAGAGAACGATTTTTCCATTATCTGTAACCAGAAATAAGTCATTGTTAAGAAAAAGTAACATCCCCCTTTTATTGTATAAACTTCCTCCTCCTCAAGGCGTCTGGATCATGGGACAGAACGATCCGCCTGTGGAATCCGTGGACCGGCAAACTCTTGCGTCTTCTTGAAGGTCACATCGGTTGGGTCAAGGCCGTGACCTTTTCGCCTGACTCCATTTTTGTGGCCAGCGCCGCTGACGACGATTTTGTCAAGGTTTGGGACATTCCCAGTGGCGAATGCATTAACACTCTCGAGGTAATGCAAACAGTTGAATAACATTAATATTTTTAAAATGGTTTATGGAAAAATATACCTCTACAGTAGAGGATATAACAAGTAAACTCAAGGTTTCACAATAAAAACCTATAATAATGGAGAGAGGGGAAAAACGTACTTCTGCAGTGACAGATAAAACTAGATGTCTTTGGTTTTACCAAAGATGTTGTTGTTGTTGTTGTTGAGTTGGTTTAACGTCCAACATCAGAACTTTATAGGCTATATTGTAAACGGGCCCCAAGACTAACTTATAACAATTTTATGTGCTGCTACATACGTGACAGGGCGGGGATGCCATGACTCCTGTCTCAGCCGGTCACATTATACTGTAATGCAAACAGTTCAATAAAACGTATTTTGGAATTAGCAGATAAAATTAGATACCGTATGTTTTACCAAAGATACCTGTAAATATGGAGAAGACAAAAATAACTGACATTCAAAGCGTTGACACCCTACCCCTTAGTATAGTTTCGATCAATCCTGAACAGCAAAATATATCTTAACCCCATTAATCTTTTCCTCTTTCATACAACCATTCTTATGGCTGAGATAATCGAAATTCTTCTTCTTAATTTATAGAAATTTTTTTAATCGTTTCATACAAATGTGCCTTTACAAAGCTACTATCTGATTAGGTCTCTCAAAGAAACTACATAGAGACCTTAGGATTAGGAAGGATGGAAACCTTGGACTTCGTACTTGTCTTTCCAGAACACAACAGACTTGACTATTCCTCCTACACAAATCTCCTCTTATCTTATTTTTAAAAACCTACATTACAAGTTTAATTTATATTTCAATAGAGTTAGTGCAATTTTAGGCCTTTCCAAAAACATAGAAACATAATATGAAAGTCGGCACAAGAAGTTTTAGTAACTCCTTTTTTCTCTGTCTGATAGCTCATATAGTTTTCAGACATTAGCTTTGGGACCCACCCAAGAGATAGTATAGTTACATGCAGAGGACGCTGAAAAGCACCAAACCCACCACCTTCACCACCACCACCACCAACAACATTAACAACAAAATATGAAAAAAAAAATAAAAAAAAATAACACTATAATTATAACCAAAGTCTACGTTGAAAACAATTATTATTTAGGTGTGTATACATGTATTATGTTTAATTTCAACTATTTGTTTACCTTCGTTTCCAGGGCAACACCGACTTAGCCCAGCACTGCGCCTTCACAGCCAAAGGCCTACTGGTCGCTTCAGGGGCGGCAGTATCCAAAATCAAGAAGGTCAACCAGAAAGACAATGAGGAGGAAGGTGAAGGTCATCAGGACAACAAAGAGGGACAACTGATGGCACTGCTGCATCAATGATTGGTGTGACATCACAAGCTGTGGAGATTGACAAGATTATAGTCTATAGTTAGTTTCAGTGGTTGACTTACTTGACTTATGCCTCTGGGTCCCCGGAGGAACATGGGGCCAAAGTTTCCGTGGTTATCGCTGGAATACTTGCGGAAAATAAAGTGTACACTGTGTTGGTATTATTAGGCCCTTCTTGCTCACACGCACCCACTAGGGTCCTCCTTAGTTACTGAGTAGGTGTACTTTTAAGTATTGTGCTCTTCATCCCAATTCGGATCCGATTCTGGATTTACACTGTGTTAGCAGTTAGACAGATCTAATAGGTCGTAAGTACAATATTGTGATAAGCTTAGGACTTGTCTTAAGATATGTGAATAAGAAGGCTTTGGGCGAGTTGTAAGTGCACCACAATGTTGTAATTACTTTTCATAGTCTATTATTATTAATTATTTCCGTGTTTTGTGCTGGAGTAGTGATTTTGATAAACGCATTCACAACAGCTAGAAGTAGAAATGTAGGAAACTTTTAACTCAATATAATTTTCCGTTTTGCTGAAAGCCTATCCTTAGGGAAGTATGGTTGAATTAAAAATTTTGGCAAGCATTTTTGTAGAAAGAATCTTTTCAAGGCTTTACTGACCAAGTAAGCTATCAAAGTCACTTTTATGATCAATTCACTCTATAGTGTTTTGGGGGTACTTGTTTTTTTGTCTTAATGACATTTTTGCTATGACGATATTTGTGATAAAATAGCCAAAGAAATACATTTAAAACTTGTATAAGGTTAAAATACTATTTTTCAAAGTACAAACTTTCCTTAAAGAAGTTTATTGACAATGAACATACAATGTTTTATTATACCAAAAGTATTTTATTTATATCTCTACCAGCTGCCACCAAATACTATTATATATTACTTGCTTTACACACTGATTTTACAAGCAAACTATACTTTACCACACGTTTTAATTTGTTTCAAATCGGAACCCCACCGAGTATATAATAAGCAGCTGATGACAGTTGTTTATTTTATTTTTTACAACAATCGATGTTTTGCTTCCAGCTTGTTTTTATACAACATTAATAATCTGCTGTCTCCATATTTTGCAAGGGGGTAATTTTAATTCAAAGACATTTGAGTGAGTGAAAAAGATAGAGAAAGAGTAAGCGAGAAACATACATATCGACAATAATGTAGACAGACAGACAGGCAGACAAATAGACAGACATAGAAGAATACATACAGACATTATTTCTCGAATATGGTAGCAAATACCAAAACAAAAATATATCTAATTACGCACATTATTTGTCAATGTACAATGACTTCATTTTGGCTTTATATCTTTTTTTTTAAATGATAAAATACATCTTTCAGATATCTATCGGACTTTTTTAATAATGGATTTTTAAAGTTAAAAATCTTTATTGTCAAAACATTTAACATGTTATACATTGTACTTTGCTTGCCATATAATTGTATGTATTATTTACTACTCTGTCTCGATTAGGCCTATTTTACTACTTGTGTTGACTTTGAAAAAATACTACAGCTGATTACAATATTGTTTGAAATAAAGAACATTTTTTATTGCAGATATAAAACACACGAGTTGCGTCTTTTCTTTAAGAATTTTTGTGACGTTGTAGGGTCAATTGTTGAATAATTATAATTTACGTAGACTCGGACACACTATCTTACCAACATTAACAAAAAAAAGGATTACTAGAAGTCCTTTGTAGAAACACAATAATTTCACGTGATTGATAAACGGGTTAAGAATACAACCAAAAATGTCAAGATATAAAACAATACTTGACAATTATCTAGATCTGTAATGGATATCAACAACAGCAAAATAACAGCGCTCACTGGGGCAAGATCTTACAACATGAGCAGAAGCATAAACACTCCTCTCTCAAGTTACCACTATACCACGCTCTTCTCTTATAATTGTATATTCAAAACACAGATCTAAAAATCTCTATGCCTATCTAGCCATGTCATGAGGTCCGGAATCTAGCTTACATAGCAATTCATTAACACTACTCGCCACCTCTCTTCTTAACCTTTTCACATCGTACAATTCTAGTCCTCTTCTTTGTGGGCGCACTATTTTAGGGAACTTCCCAAAATTTGATATTTATTATTTTGAAATGGAAGGTGTGTAGATCAATAGAAAAAGGCGCTAGCTGATGGGAAAAGATTAATTAAACTTCCAGTAGTTTCTAGTACTTTCTCCAAGCCGGTAACAGCGGATTTTACTAGCGTACGCGTAAGCAATGTCACAATTTTATATAATTTTCAATAAGAGTAAGAGAGAAATAGAGCTTGAAAATAGCGAGAAAAATTAAAGAGCGGGAGAATAAAAAAAAAAAAGAATGAGAGAGATAAATAGATCAATAAGAGTAAGAGAGAAATAGAGCTTGAAAATAGCGAGAAAAATTAAAGAGCGGGAGAATAAGAAAGAGAGATAAATAGATAAAGAAGTAAACATGTAATATTAAAATGGAGAAGAGAGAGAAAGAGTGAATGAGAGAGAGAGAGAGAGAGAGAGAGAGAGAGAAAGAGAGACAGACAGACAGACAGAGAGAGATAGATATATAGATAGATAGTTGATAAATTAAGTGGGCAGAGCTCTGGAGGAGGGCGTAGGGAGTAGCTCGTTCGGTAAAAAGCGCAACTTTACTCATACTCATGATGTCTTGGGGTCCAATGTCGATCAGACCGTTTTGTTATACACTGATTGTATTACAGGAGGCCTGGAACCATCGCTCTGTCTCTGTGTGGCACCACGGGGCATCGCCAGAAGTTCTTCTTGTGACCTGTCTGCGAGACAAGTGCTGATCACTGATGTTCAAAAACAACAACAAGCAAACAAACAAACAAAAGAACAACAACATCCTCAACAACAACAACAACAACAATAACAACAACAACAACAACAACAACAACAACAACAACAACAACAACAACAACAACAACAACAACAACAACAACAACCACAACAACAACAACAACAACCACAACAACAACAACAACAACAGCAACAGCAAAACAGCAAAACAGCAACAACAACAAAATGCAGCTAAGTGGTCGTTTAGCTGACAAAAATGTATGGTATAGAAGTCTAAAAAAGTAGCAACAACACAATGTGCAATACTAAAAATAGTTAAATATTAAATATTGCGAGATATCGAGATAAAAGAAGGTGTTGTCATCTAAATGACACGATAAAACCAGCATGAATCGAGATGTAGCCCCTGATAACACAAGAGCAATTCAACTTGATGTTGTTGGGTTGGGTGAGACAGCCGCAAGGTTGGCTGAATAGGCTTAACGACAATGTTTTATTGGACACTTGAATACTGCAAATGTGGCTTGATGATAAGGCAGACCTCCCTCCGTGCAACAATTTTTTTATTCCTATTGAACAAAGGTAACAACCACAAAAAGTTGGAATATTACAGAGAAAGAAACTGCAATTTTCTTGTCAAGATCGTTGTTTTTGTTCAATCATTAAAAAAAAGATGATGGCAATTATATTATAATAGGGTTAATAATACTATTTTATTGGACCCTTGAACGCTGACAATTTGGTTTGATGATAAAGTAAAATTGTGTTAGTACATAGTTTGTTTTTCTATTAAACAAAGGTAACAACCACAAACACTACTGAAGTAGTCTACAATCAATCAGTTGAAAGATTACGGAGTCAGAAACGGAAGTTTTCTTGTCAAGATTGTTGTTTTTGTTGAATCGTTAAGAAAAAGATGATGTTAATTATTATATTTTAATCAAGGTTTGAGTAGTAGTAACGATATCTTGAAATCTGAAGCATGTTTGACCGATTTGATAGTAGGCGCTATTGGTTTTTGGGTGTGTCTCTCTTAAGTTGATTGTTTGATAAGGCACATCAATTTCGAGTAGAAGGAGAAAGATAGAAAATAAATAAAAACATGATAGGAGACAGGAGCGGAATACACAGAGAAAGAGAGGAAGAGAGATAAGAAGACCGAGAAAGAAGGATACAGGAGAAAATTAGAGAGAGAGAGAGAGAGAGAGAGGGAGAGAGAGAGAGAGAGAGAGAGAGAGAGAGAGTGAGAGAGTGAGAGATAGAGAAAACGAGCGGAGAGAAAAGCGCCCGGGGAGAGATAGATCATCAGATAGAGAAAGAGGGAAAGCGAGAATAGAGAAAGAGACATAGAAAATGGACGCACGCGCGAGAGAGAGAGAGAAGACGAGAGGGAAAGCGAGCCAGATAGGGAAATACAACGAAATAGAGATAGAGAAAAAGAAAGAAAACAAAAAAAAAAAAACAGAGGACGAAGAAAGTATAAGCCAGAGAACAAAAACAATCAAGAAATTATAAGAAAGAGAACAAAAACAAGAGAAAGATCTAAAAAAAAAAGAATGTATTCCAACTCACACACGGAAACACTGAGCCGCCTAGTTGGGCGATATTATCACCAACTCTATCGATATCGTTATCCGTACAAGCTCCGATAACAGGAGTATCGAATTACCGGCCGCCTAATGAGTGCTGGACAAGTTGATAACACTGAATGGTTGTCTCCCTTGAGGGCTGGGTTACGCCACCCACTAACAAGTTGTTGGAGTATAGTGATAGTGCTTTGTGGACAGGTTGAGGAGAAGGTGGACATTTTGGTGGATTGATATGGAAATGGTATAGATATTAAAGTGAGTTCCTTGGTCTAGTTTTGACATTGGGAGAAATGGTGAAGGCAAATGTGATGATGATGATGATGCTGTTGATGATGCTATTGGGGTTCAAGGACGTTGAGCTTTTTTTTTTATTTTTCAGGTTTCAGCTAAATAAAACAATCATATGAATTTCATACAACAAAGAACATTATATTTTTAGTGTTTCACTTTGAAAATAATTCTGATAAAAAGATAAGAAAGTGTAGAAACAAAATAAATGTACCAAACAAAGACTCTCTTTCTGTCATACTTTTAACTTAAAACACTTTTATGCCTGGTATCATTGTGATTAATACAATTTCAAACTCAATTTGTTCACATAAAATGGCTCAAACTAAGAAAAAATTTAACTAAAAATTTATATAGGCATTCAACTCCTTGAAAAAAATGTTATATTACAGATATATAAATGCACGAGTTGTGAATTTTCTTTAAGAATTTTTGTGACTTTGTAGATCAATTGTTGAATAATTATAATTTACGTAGACTTGGACATTAACAAAATAAGGATTATTAAAACACAATAATTTACCGTGATTGATAAACGGGTTAATCTGAGGGTTAAGAATACAATTACAATCGCTTTCCTTTTTCCACCCACTTCAACTCTCAGAGTACTCTTAAGAGGAGAGAAATAACCACATCCAAAACCTACATAATAAACAGGTGGGCTAAAATCCCTAAATGAAACCATAGTCAAGACATATCGAGGGCAAAATATTAAAGTAAAATAATTACAATTATGCAATTATTATCAGCCCTAGTATTTTAACAACTCTAGGACCATGCAAGTGGCAAAAAAGAGAGCAGTAACTGTTGGAATTGATACAGCACCGATGCTGGTACTGGTGAATTAAGTCAAGTCGATGTGTGGTCAGGTTTGGTCCCACACCGTGCCTAAAGAAACGCAGCGATAAGGATGCGTGGTACATGTATCAGTCACTGGAGACATTCCCTGACAGGCATGTTAGGCTAACGGGACTTTTCTTTAATTATATAATTTATGTACTTTTTGCATGGATGTATAATAATTATTATGTTCTGAATCAACAAAATTTAGGCTGACAGTGGCTCTGTATTTTCTTTTTACCAAGCGCTAAGAATGTTTGGTACATGTATCAGTCACTGAAGACATTCTGTGCTAGGCATCTTAGACTAGGGACTTTTTTTAAAATTAATATATATGTAGTTTTTCGCATGGATGTATAATAAATTTAATGTTCTGAATTAAAAAAAAACAACAACAACAAAAGTTAGGCTGACAACGGCTCTGTATTTTATTTTTTACCGAGCGAAAAGAATGTTTGTTATCAGTGGCTGAAGACAATCTGTGACAGGCATGTTAGACTAGGAACTTTTCTTTAAACATATATGTAGTTTTTCACATGGATGTATAATAATTATTATGTTCTGAATTATATAAAAAAACAACAACAACAAAAGTTAGGCTGGCAACGGCTCTGTATTTTATTTTTGCCAAGCGCTAAGAATGCTTGGTATTAGTGGCTGAAGACACTCTGTGATAGGCATGTTAGACTGACGGGCCTTTTTTCTTCTTTTTTTTTTTAAAGACAAACGGCATTGTAGACCTTTTGTTTTAGAGCTATAAGTACAACTTTAAGATTTCGATTCGTCATAAGATAGTTATGGAAAGTAACAGACTTTCGCAACGTTGTAATACAATCCCCTGTGTTTTTTGTAGTCATCAAGCTTTCTACCGTGTGTCGTGAGTAGCGGAATGTGTTGGTTCCTGTGCCTGTAAGAAAAAGATATAAGAAGAACAGAAAGAACATACACAGGGCTCGCAAGTTCAACTAAAACAGGAGAACAATTTTGTGCTTTTCAAGCTTGGTATCATTAAATTACTGAAGACATTCTTTGTCGGACATGTTAAACCAACGGGTCTTTGTGTGTGTGTGTGTGTGTGTGAGTGTGTGTGTATGGTTTTTTTTTCTTTAAATGTATAGGGCATTGTAGACATATCGTTTTACAGCTATAAGTAAAACGTTGAGTTATGCAACACGACGTTGTACATATGCATACGAACCCTGGTGTACTTCGTAGTCATCACGCCTTCTATTGTGGAAACAGATTTTTTACCGTGTGTCGTGAGTTGTGAAATGTGTTGGTTCTTGTGTCTGTAAGAAAAAAAGTATAAGAAAATAATAATAATAAAAAATACACAGGGTTAGCAAGTTCAACTTGAAAAAAATACAATAGTTTAATAGTTTAGTGTCTTTGAAGTGTTCTTTTCCAAGGATACAACACTCATTAGGCTGACAAAGGCTCTGTATTTTATTGACGCTGAAGTTCATTAAATGCCTTAAGAAAGTTATACATTTTTCTTGGATCACCTACAGAAATTTGGACTTAAGGCAACAAATATTTTTTAACCCATAGTTTACAGTAATTGTATACTTATAGTGCTTGTGGTGCTGCTTCTGACTCCAAAAACAAAAAGAGCGAATGTCTTAAATATTTTAAATCTAATAATGTTCTCTCAAATTTGCGGTCTTTGGTTTAAGTTGTGTGTCTAGGAGTTTTCTTTATTTTTCACTTTGGTTTGCTAATATACCCGCGTTTTCTAGGATTGTAAATGATTGTGTGTTTAATTTATGGTGTTGTACTTTTGATAGATGTAGTATAAGTATTCACAGTGTGGATAATATCAGTAGTAGTAGTAGTAGTAGTAGTAGTAGTAGTAGTAGTAGTAGTAGTAGTAGTAGTAGTAGTAGTAGTAGTAGTAGTAGTAGTAGTAGTAGTAGTAGTAGTAGTAGTAGTAGTAGTAGTAGTAGTAGTAGTAGTAGTAGTAGTAGTAGTAGTAGTAGTAGTAGTAATAGCAGTAGCAGCAGAAGAGAAAGAAGATAAAGTGTCGGTAAAAATAGTTTCTGCACTAGTAGTAATAATCGAAATAATGATTAGTAGGAGTTGCTCAGTTGATCCCAGTACGTTTTAGTACAAATTCATTCAATAGCTTATAAATATGTTTTCCCTTACAATGATAAATAGATCGATTCAAGTTATCACCACCCAATAGCTCTAGTAGATTGTTGACAAACTGACCCCCCACCCCCTCTCCCACACAGATACACATGAAAACAAAGCAAAACAAAAAAGAGATCACACACAAAACAGATAGACCCACAAAACCCACAAGTGTCTTAAACCTCCTTTTCCCTACCTTCATTTTTTTGGATCAAGATTTGTTGATTGGAATTACCACAAAAAACTAAGAAACTCTCGCCCAAACCATCAAACAACAGCCTACGACTTAACAGCAAGTGCTACATAGACATTTTAGGCATATTCAACAACTCAGTGTGAGAGAACCAAGACCTTTCTCCCCGGATCTGACTCTGACTTCCATTCAACAACATGTTGGACTCAACACCAGGAATAGACCACTGGGCGGACATCACCGTCATATCTGTTTACTTTCTGGCAGTTCTAGCTGTCGGAGTTTGGGTGAGGACTATTTTTAGCACTGTTAATGTTGTATTATGGGGGGCGCTGGGGTAGAACATCGGCTTCCGACGCAAAAGGTTCGGGTTCGAGCCCTGGCGATTTGTCCCTACTGGTTGGGTCGGTGTCAGTTTAATGTGACGGCTAGACAGGAGTCATGGTATCCCCGCCCTGCTCGTGTGTGGCAGCACATAAAATTGTCAGACGTCAGTATTGGGGCCCGTCTACAATATAGCCTATATAGGCTGATGTTGGACGTTAAACAACAAAACAAACAAACCACCACCACCTTTATAAGATAAGATAAGATAAGATAAGATATACTTTATTGTCCATCCAAGGAAAATTTTTGTCGTGGTTACATGGGCTCTATAGGTTAGATAGACAATAATCATTGCATTGTATTA
>RQTK01000199.1:276615-322988 GCA_003991915.1 Elysia chlorotica
ATCATCATCATCATCATCATCATCATCATCATCATCATCATCATCATCATCATCATCATCATCATCATCATCAACACCACCAACATCACAACCGCCATCAATAATCATACTCAGTACACTCCTGCCATATTCCCTACCACCCCCCCCCTCTCCCTCTCTCAGTCATTGTTCCGCCCAAACAGAGGAAGTGTCAAGAGTTACTTCCTGGCTGGGAGAAACATGAAATGGTTTCCGGTAAGAATACGTTGTTGTTGTTGATGTTTTTTTCTAAAGGCAGAATATGAAACCATTCCCACAGTAGACTTACCTTTTTTCACTCGTCCTATAGGATCCTCCTTAGGAACTCAGAAGACGTAAAACTAAGAGAGAGAGATGCTCTCTCTTTTACGTGTCTTTAGCTTTGTGTGTGTATCCTTGTCACGGCTTCCAAAAAATAACAGGCAGGGCCATCGAAAAAAAAAAATATTTGTATTTAGAACCAAAGTGCGCTATATCATTGAAATATTGGGCACAGTTAGGACAGTTACATTCCTAGTCTAGTAGTTTGTAGACTGTACAAAAATACTCATTGAATATCATTCTTAACTAACTGTGGTACTGATTTAACATTAAGAGATCACTATTACCTTTATTATCCAAAAATGTAAAAATGTATTCTCTTCAGTCAATTCTTTGACTTTGCCTGTTATTTTGAGAAGCCTTGGTTCTTGTCTTCCAGACACTCGTCAAACTTTCCACACAAAAAAAACACAACAAAAACAACAAAAAAGAAATTAAAAAGATGATACATGAGATATTTGAAAGATATCGTTGAGATAAATAATGTTATCGTTGACACGTATGTTATCCTAATTCAAAAACTCCGCCTGGATGTATGCCTTCTCTCTGTTCTTGTGTGAGTTTGAGCTTCTTTCAAACGCCTGCAACCTTGTCTAACATTGCGAAAAAAATAATTTACGATTTTCTAACCCTGTCATTGACTTTTTTTTTAGATACGATCTTGAGATTTTTAACCAGATTAGACTTTGTTTACTGGACCGTTATTAATTTTGGCGAAATCTTTAGGCGAGAAAAAAAAGCAATTTGTCAAATTTATCTTGGTGATACTTGAGTGTCCTAAACATGATAAGGCCGTTGCACATTTTATTGATGCCACTGAGATCGATGGTCATTTGATAACTTTTAAATCCCTTGAATTTTTCGGAGAAGAAATTGTCTATCCGTGCACGAGAAACCAGTTAAAAATCGAAGCCCCCCAAATACAAAGTAAACACAACAATCAAAAAACAACCCCCTTCTATCAAAAAACAACAAAAACAACCGAAAAATAAGATAGAAACAAAAATTACAACAATCATCAGAAAAAAAAACACCAAAAAAACCCCACCAAAATAAAAACAACAACCCCCCAAGATTAAAAAAAAAGTAAAAGCTTAATCTACTATATAATTGATATTATTTCTACGACCATCTGAACAGGTAGGAGCTTCTCTCTTCAGCAGCAACATCGGCAGTGAGCATTTCGTTGGTCTGGCGGGAACTGGGGCAGCGGCGGGCATAGCCATGGTTGTGTATGAGTGGAGCGTAAGTAACATTAAGGCTAGAACTAGACTGCCACTGTGGGCGGACTGTGGCTGTGGGTGGTCTAGGGTTGTGGCTGGACTGGGGCTGTGGGTGGGGTGGGACTGGAGCTGTGATTGGGGTCTCTTCATGAAACCCTCTTGTAATTATTTATTTGCGCAGTCAGACCGAGGCTAAAACTTACAAGAGAGTTTCATACGGAAGCCACAGCCCCACCCCAGCCCCACCCCAGCCACCAGCGTGATTTTGGCTTTGGCTTAATCATATCCATAGACACACCAGGGCAGTGTTAATTACAGTTGTCATTGACAATGTGTATATACACGGTGTTATGAACAAGAGTATGTATAGCGTGCCTTGATCGGCACGGTGATTTGGTAGACACAACGCTAGTTTAGGAATTTGGCTTTCCAGATATTAGTAAATGCGTAGAGAATTTTCTCCAGTCAGATGGGAATTATTCAATTAATAGTTTATCATGACGATCGTTTAGATCTATCTTGCATGATTTTAAAAATCATTTACAAATTTAAAACCTAAAGTTGTAATCTCTTTCAGATTCTATAATTTATAAATCCAAGTTCGATAGCAGGACCTCTAAGATTTATTTTTGAACACACTATGATTTTGAGAACGGGACGCGTTTGTTTTTACAAAAACAAATAATCCGTTGTAAGGTATAAACATTACTCTGATACTCACGTTTTGTTTTTGTTGTTCTCTCACCAGTCCATGTTCCTGGTTATCTGTCTGGCGTGGGTTTTCCTGCCCGTCTACGTGTCATCTGGGGTGAGATGTTACTATACAGTCTACCAACGTTCATAATTCTAAGGCTTGTTTTAAATTTGCAGAATTTAAGAATATTGTCAGGCTTTCATCGAAAAACTCTAAAGTCATATTACAATTTTGATGTATTGTTTCATACGTGGGAATATCTTGCTAATCTTAGTGTATATGAAAGCAATGTACAGTGATAATTTTTTTACGTCCGCTACACATCAACCAGGTAAATTGTTCAAGTTCAATTAATATCAGACTTAATAAATAAATTCGTGTAGTGATCGTAATAATTATGCAAAGAAATATCTAAGCATACTCCTTACTTAGTAAGTATCTTTGAACATTATATTTATTTACCCCAAAAGGTATTGGGAAGAGCATTACAAAAAGCCATGCTAGCTCATGAAATTCCGAAAGAAAACCAAAGCAAACCAAAGCCAAGGTAAAAAAAAAAATTATAAGGGAATTGGAAGAATTTTGAAAAGATTGAGGAGTTGTGCAGGAAAGTTTACATGCAGTTTCCCTTGAAAAACTAATACATTTTTGTTGTTGTAATTTTAAATCAGCGTGCAGGGCTGGTTGTGATCTCACCTTTTCTGCTACAACTTTGTGTTTTTTTTCCTCCCTTAGGTCTACACTCTCCCAGAATACACTGCGAAGCGTTTTGGCGGGAACCGCCTCAGGATCTACCTGAGTTGTCTGTCCTTGATTCTTTACATCGTCACCAAGTTGGCCGTCAGTAAAACTAAAAGAAACAAATAAAAACAAACAACAATCAATACATATATGTCCTAACATACATTATAATATAATAAATAATATATATTGCATTCATATAGCGCACTTCCATGAACTATCATGCTCAATGCACTTAACAATTTCCATTATCACAATTGAATTAGAAAAGAAAAATAACCATATAATGATGACACAATACAATCAAAAGCCACCAGGAATCTTAAGAGATAGTTACAACATTCGAACATTTACAGGTTCAATTTCAAACATAAAAAGGAAGGGATCTAGCATGTATTTAAAAATTTCCACGGAAGGTGCCTCCCTCATGTTTTTGGGAAGGTCTTTCCATACTTTGAAACCGAGATAGTAAAAAGATCGCCGACCTGTTGTTTATAATTTCTATTTGGTACAACAAAGATGGTTTTACCAGCTGAAGATCTAAGCTGCCTAGCAGGTACATACACCTTTAGTCAGTCAGAGATATATGTGTAGGTGCAATTTGATTCAAACATTTATAGTAAATTATGCACAACATACACAATATCCTTTTTCACCCTTTCCCAGGTCAGTATCTACGCTGGGGCCCTGTTTATCAACCTAGCTCTAGGCTGGGATATGTACCTGTCCATAGCCGGCCTTCTCTGTATCACTGGCTTCTATACTATTCTAGGTAGGTGCAACGTGGTCATGGCATTAAAGTTTTTTTTAAATTATTATATTCATCTCCTTAATCATTGTCATCATCATCATCATCATCATCATCATCATCATCATCATCATCATCATCATCATCATCATCATCATCATCATCATCATCATCATTATCATCATCATCATCATCATCATCATCAACACCAGCTACACTGCCCTTACACTCCGACAATGCTTGTCCTGTCATCAGGTGGTCTGGCTGCTGTCATCTACACAGACACCCTTCAGACTGTCATCATGACGATTGGTGCTGTCATTCTGGCTGTGATCAGTAAGTGATGCAAATGTATATGAATTATGTAGATACTTAACCTTTCCAATTCAGCAACCACTTGAGCCTGCACCCTTTTGACTTGATGACACGATGATACTACATGTATATGTAGATAAAGGCGATCAGTATTTACAAAACATGGCTGAGGTATCTATATACCGTTTTATTATTATGTTTGACAGTTCAATACTTAAAATATATGTGTAGTTTTCGGGAAAAAAATTTTGAGCCAAAATTTTTAAGCAATGATTTGAAAACCATTGAAATCGAAAATGTTATGTCCAATTCTATTATGGATAAACATCCAACCAAGAGGAGGGAGAGGGGTAAGCAAAATTGGTAGTGTGCTTAAGTTTTATGTGTGAAGTTTCTGGTTTTAATCTCGATCAGGATGCCTTGTTCCTTAATGTTGAAGTCAACAAACCAACCAACAACATAACTAACCGTAACCAAATCTTAACTATAATGTATAAATGTCCCTTTCAAAACCTTCTTACTAACCCCTCACCCTCCACCCAATGCAAGGTTTTGACAAGATAGGAGGCTACAACCAACTGCAGCACCGGTACGCTGTAGCCACGCCCTCTGTTTACAACAACAAATCAGCTGACTGCGGGAAACCACGTGACGACGCCTTCCACATCTTCCGTGACCCAGTTAACTCGGACAACCCTTGGCCAGGACTGTTGTTTCAGTCTAGTCTGGGATGTCTGTGGTACTGGTGTTGTGACCAGGTTAGTAACTCTACCAGTTCCAGTCGGCATTTCCATCAACAAAGAAAAACCTCAACTGATTCTAGGCACAGTTTAACAATAACTCAAGCCAATTGACTTGTTAATTGATTGACTTTAGCTCAGTCGTTAGGGATCTTGGCTGGCGAGAACGAAATACGAAGTTCGAACACCAATAAGTGCCCCCCTCCACCGTAAGCATCTAAGATATTTCAGTATCCTAAGATGACTTAAACACATATAATCCCACAATATAGCCTATATAGTGCTGATGTTGGACGTTAAGTCAACTCAACTCCACCGTAAGCATCTAAGATATTTCAGTATCCTAAGATGACTTAAACACATATAATCCCACAATATAGCCTATATAGTGCTGATGTTGGACGTTAAGTCAACTCAACTCCACCGTAAGCATCTAAGATATTTCAGTATCCTAAGACGACTTAAACACATATAATCCCACAATATAGCCTATAGAGTGCTGATGTTGGACGTTAAGTCAACTCAACTCCACCGTAAGCATCTAAGATATTTCAGTATCCTAAGACGACTTAAACACATATAATCCCACAATATAGCCTATATAGTGCTGATGTCGGACGTTAAGTCAACTCAACTCCACCGTAAGCATCTAAGATATTTCAGTATCCTAAGATGACTTAAACACATATAATCCCACAATATAGCCTATATAGTGCTGATGTTGGACGTTAAGTCAACTCAACTCCACCGTAAGCATCTAAGATATTTCAGTATCCTAAGATGACTTAAACACATATAATCCCACAATATAGCCTATATAGTGCTGGTGTTGGACGTTAAACAAACTCAACTCAACTCAACTCTCTCTCTCTCTCCCCTAGGTAATCGTGCAGAGATCCCTCGCCGCCAAGAACCTCTCCCACGCCAAGGCGGGTTCCATCCTGGCGGGCTACCTCAAACTGACGCCATTGTTCTTCATGGTATTCCCCGGCATGATCAGCCGAGCCCTCTATCCGGACATGATTGCATGTGTAGACCCGGACACCTGCGAGAAATACTGCGAGAACCGGGTGGGATGCTCCAACGTAGCGTATCCTAAGCTGGTTCTGGAGCTTATGCCTGTCGGTAGGTGGTAAGACTAAGAGTGTAAAGGTGATGTTGGTTTAATGTCCAACGTCAGCACTATACAAAATTTAATTATAGGCTATAATGTGGATGGGTCGGTAGGTGGTAAGAGTGTAAAAGTGCTGTTGCTCAATGTTCAAGGGAATCACTATAAAAATTATGAGTTATATTGTGGGTGGGTCGGTAAGTGGTAAGACTGAGAGTGTAAAAGTGTTGTTGGTTTAATGTTCAAGGGAAGCACTATAAAAATTATGGGTTATAATGTGGGTGGGTCGGTAGGTGGTAGGAGTGTAAAAATCTCCTCTTTTCTGCTACAACTTTGTGTTTTGTTTTTCTGTTATAAATTCGTGTTTTTATTTTCTGTTACAACTTTCTGTTTTTTTTCCTCCCTTAGGTCTACACTCTCCCAGAATACACTGCGAAGCGTTTTGGCGGGAACCGCCTCAGGATCTACCTGAGTTGTCTGTCCTTGATTCTTTACATCGTCACCAAGTTGGCCGTCAGTAAAACTAAAAGAAACAAATAAAAACAAATAAAAAATCATTACATATTATTTCCCAACATACATTATAATATAATAAGTAATATATTGTATTTATATAGGTCATTTCCATGAACTATCATGCTCAATGCGCTTAACAATTTCCATTATCACAATTACAAAAGAAAAATAACCATATAATGTTGACACAATACAATATTACATTCAAAAGTCACAAGGAATCTTTAGAGATATTTACAACATTCACAGGTTCAATTTCAATCATCAAAAAGGTAGAATTTTAGCATGCGTTTAAAAATTTCCATGAAGGTGCCTCCCTTATGTTTTTTGGAAGGTTGTTCCATACTTTGGGACCAAGATAGTAAAATAAAGTAAAAAGAACGCTGACCTAATGATTTATAATTTCTATTTGGTACAACAAGGATGGTTTTACCAGCTGAAGATCTAAGCTGCCTAGCAGGTACGTACATCTTTAGTCAGTCAGAGATATATGTAGGTGCATTTGATTACATTTATAGTAAATTATGCACAACATACACAATATCCTTTTTCACCCTTTCCCAGGTCAGTATCTACGCTGGGGCCCTGTTTATCAACCTAGCTCTAGGCTGGGATATGTACCTGTCCATAGCCGGCCTTCTCTGTATCACTGGCTTCTATACTATTCTAGGTAGGTGCAACGTGGTCATGGCATTAAATTTTTATTATCATCATCATCATCATCATCATCATCATCATCACCACCACACCACCATTAATCATCATCATCATCATCATCATCATCATCATCATCATCATCATCATCATCATCATCATCATCATCATCATCATCATCATCATCATCATCATCATCACCACCACCACCACCACCACCACCACCACCATCATCATCATCATCATCATCATCATCATCATCATCATCATCATCATCATCATCATCATCACAGCATCATCATCATCATCATCATCATCATCATCATCATCAACACCAGCTACACTGCCCTTACACTCCGACAATGCTTGTCCTGTCATCAGGTGGTCTGGCTGCTGTCATCTACACAGACACCCTTCAGACTGTCATCATGACGATTGGTGCTGTCATTCTGGCTGTGATCAGTAAGTGATGCAAATGTATATGAATTATGTAGATACTTAACCTTTCCAATTCAGCAACCTTTGACTTGATGACACGATGATACTACATGTATATGTAGATAAAGGCGATCAGTATTTACAAAACATGGCTGAGGTATCTATATACCGTTTTATTATTATGTTTGACAGTTCAATACTTAAAATATATGTGTAGTTTTCGGGAAAAAAATTTTGAGCCAAAATTTTTAAGCAATGATTTGAAAACCATTGAAATCGAAAATGTTATGTCCAATTCTATTATGGATAAACATCCAACCAAGAGGAGGGAGAGGGGTAAGCAAAATTGGTAGTGTGCTTAAGTTTTATGTGTGAAGTTTCTGGTTTTAATCTCGATCAGGATGCCTTGTTCCTTAATGTTGAAGTCAACAAACCAACCAACAACATAACTGAAGGTCTGGTATCGCAGTTTTGACTCTGTGTGGAAACATCATTGTGTTTCCAAAAGGTTAAAACTGACATGGGATTATATGTGTTTAAGTCATACCTTCATTTTAGGATACTGACATACCTTAGTTGTTCACGGTGGAGTTGAGTTGATTTAACGTCCAACATCAGCAATATATAGGCTATATTGTGGACGGGCCCCAAGACTGACGTCTGACAATTTTATATGCTGCCACACACAAGACAGGGCGGGGATACCATGACTCCTGTCTCAGCCGGTCACATTAAACTGACACCGACCCAACCTAGCAGTGGGGCTGGAATCGACAAGATTCATGGTATTCCCGCCCTGTCTCGTGTGTGGCAGCTCATAAAATTGTCAGACGTCAGTCTTGGGATCCGTCCACAATATAGCCTATATAATGCTGATGCTGGACGTTAAACCAACTCAACTCAACTCAACAACTCAGTCAAATTATACTAATACTGCTTTTAGAATTTCGGGCTCATTCTATAGAAAGAAGCATGTCTCAACCAACTCAACTCAACATCCCTCATAAAACCTTTTTATTTATTAACCCCTCCCCTTCGCCCAATGCAAGGTTTTGACAAGATAGGAGGCTACAACCAATTGCAGCACCGGTACGCTGTAGCCACGCCCTCCGTTTACAACAACAAATCAGCTGACTGCGGGAAACCACGTGACGACGCCTTCCACATCTTCCGTGACCCAGTTAACTCGGACAACCCTTGGCCAGGACTGTTGTTTCAGTCTAGTCTGGGATGTCTGTGGTACTGGTGTTGTGACCAGGTTAGTAACTGTGCCAGTTCGAGTGTGGTTTAATATCCAACATCAGCAAAAGTTGTCTAAGGGAATGAATCTTGTAATATTATGTTACGATAACTACCATTCTTTCTTTTAGTTACATATGATTTTCTGCTCTCTATCTCTCTCTCTCTCTCTCTCTCTCTCTCTCTCTCTCTCTCTCTCTCTCTCTCTCTCTCTCTCTCTCTCTCTCTCTCTCTCTCTGTCTCTCTCTCAAACACATATAATCGGTCCACAATATAGCCTATATAGTGCTGATGTTGGACGTTAAAAACAAACTCAACTCAACTCAACTCTCTCTCTCTCTCCCCTAGGTAATCGTGCAGAGATCCCTCGCCGCCAAGAACCTCTCCCACGCCAAGGCGGGTTCCATCCTGGCGGGCTACCTCAAACTGACGCCATTGTTCTTCATGGTATTCCCCGGCATGATCAGCCGAGCCCTCTATCCGGACATGATTGCATGTGTAGACCCGGACACCTGCGAGAAATACTGCGAGAACCGGGTGGGATGCTCCAACGTAGCGTATCCTAAGCTGGTTCTGGAGCTTATGCCTGTCGGTAGGTGGTAAGACTAAGAGTGTAAAAGTGATGTTGGTTAATGTCCAACGTCAGCACTATTAAAGGCTATAATGTGGGTGGGTCGGTAGGTGGTAAATGTGTAAAGGTGATGTTGGCGAATGTTCAATGTTTAATATTATGTTGGTTATAATGTGGGTGGGTCGGTAGGTGGTAAGAGTGTAAAGGTGATGTTGGTTTAATGTTCAATGTTAGTTCTATTTTAAAAATTTTAGGTTTTAATGTGGGTGGGTCGGTAGGTGGTAAGAGTGTAAAAGTGATATTGGTTTAATGTTTAACAGCAGCACTATAAAAATTGTAGGCTCTAATGTGGGTGGGTCGGTAGGTGGTAAGAGTGTAAAAGTGATATTGGTTTAATGTTTAACAGCAGCACTATAAAAATTGTAGGCTCTAATGTGGGTGGGTCGGTAGGTGGTAAGAGTGTAAAAGTGATATTGGTTTAATGTTTAACAGCAGCACTATAAAAATTGTAGGCTCTAATGTGGGTGGGTCGGTAGGTGGTAAGAGTGTAAAAGTGATGTTGGTTTAATGTTTAACAGCAGCACTATAAAAATTGTAGGCTCTAATGTGGGTGGGTCGGTAGGTGGTAAGAGTGTAAAGGTGATGTTGGTTTAATGTTCAACGTCAGCACCAAAAAATTATAGACTAAAGTGTGGATAGGTCTAAAAAATAAAAAAAAATCACCCGTGCCTATAACTAACAACCTATATCCGTGATTATTGAGGTATCTCTGAAACACCACATCTAAACCTGTACACTCCATCTACCTACCTTACTGACAAGGGCAATAACTCTCTCGTCCACTCTGCTTCGTGCCAGGCCTGCGCGGTCTCCTCATGGCTGTGATGCTGTCCGCCATCATGTCGTCCTTGACCTCAATCTTCAACTCGGCCTCCACGCTGTTCACCATGGATCTGTGGCGTAGGATGAGAACCAGCGCGTCGGAGAGGGAGTTGTTGATTGTGGGCAGGTAGGGGGGGGGGGGGGGTCTATGTTTGTCTTTCTTCTGTCCTGTTTTGTGTGAATGTCTGGCTGTCTCCGTTAGGTAATCTGATCACAGTAATAAAGAATAGACCCTAACCTGTGCCTCTGACTGCCTTTCGCTGTCTATCTGTCTTTCCCTGGCTCACTGTCTGTCTTTTCCGGTCTCACTCTCTGTCTTTTTCTGCATATCTCTCTTTGCGTTTCTTATCTATCTCTCTACATGTCTATCTTTCCCTGCATCCATATCTTGTTCTGTCTCTGGTTCTTTGTTTGTTTCTATCTGTCTCTCGTTCTTTGTCTGTTTCTTTTTCTGTCTGTCTCTCTCCATCGGGTGCGCACTTACTGCCTGTATATATATATATGTGTGTGTGTTGCCTCTTTATATTAGTCTCTATCTCTCTCTCTCTCTCTCTCTCTCTCTCTCTCTCTCTCGCACACACATTCTTTCTCTGCATTTGTCTATGTCCCTTTATCGCTCTGACCGTCTTCAATTTTTCTAACCCCCATATTTCTTCATGTCCTATCTCAATTCTAAAAGTGCTGTTTAATTGCATCACAATAATCTTTGACACATTTTTAGAGGAAACGTTGCATAGATTCCAAAACATTATAATAATTAATAAATCAAAGTTAAAATTAAACTTTATATATCCACGATTTTATATTCAAACCAAGCACAGTGTCTTAACCGCTCCAAAAGTACAGTGTATATATACCACCGCATAAATTAAGTTTAAAATCGAACTATCTATAACCGATCTATATTCAAGCCAAGCATCTTGTCTCAAACGCTCCAAAAGCACAATGTATATATATATATATATATCCATGAACAACTCAACCGCTCTAAAGGTACACAATCATTATATATACCTCCGTGTTGTGGGATCCCCCAGACTGTTTGTGCTGCTCATGTGCGGGGTGGCCATCTTGTGGATCCCAATGGTACGCTCCTCCCAAGGGGGGCAACTCTTCAACTACATCCAGGCAGTGCAGGGTTACCTGGGCACCCCGATAGGCGCTCTCTTCATCATGGCCATATTCTGGAAGAGGATGAACGAGGCGGTGAGTAATGAGTGATCTTCATTCAGTCATCATTATTATCATTATCATTAACATAATTAATCATTTATTATCATTACTATCATCATTATCATAATCATGATGACCATCATCATCATCATCATCATAATCATCATCAAAAGCAGCAGCATCACCAGAAACAGTACATGTAGTAGCAGCAACAGCATCATCACACACATCAACCATTACAGCATCCTCCCCCTTATCATCATCATTACCAACATCATCACCATAATCATTATCATTATTAACAGAATATTATTATTATCATCACCAATTCCTCCTCAACCTCATCATTACTACTGTTGTTTAAAACATCACCACCGCCACCATCAACATCCTCCTACTCCTCCTCATCCTTATCATGAACATCATCATTTTCATTATCACCACCAAAATAATGATGACCATCATCACTATTCATCATCACCACCACACCACCAACGCTACCAACACCACCACCACCACCACCACTATCATAACATTTTGTACCACCCTACAGGCTTCATAACCATCATCCTTATCATACCATTGTCTATTAAAAGTGCCAAATAAACTATTGACGTTGACCTATATTTTATTTCACTGCTCTCCATACAGGGCGCGTTCTACGGTATCTTGACGGGTCATATTTGCGGGGTTGCCAGAATGGCCATAGACTTTGCCTTTCCTGCTCCGGGATGTGGTGAGTTGACTTTCCAGTCAAGGAGCAACAAATAAACTCTCAAATAAAAATATCATATCTTCCACTTGTCGTATAAACTAAATTGCGTGTTTCGGTTAAATCATTTTTAAACGTTCTATATTTAGATCATGATTTTTCGAAATGAAATCAGTTCTTGGCACTGTTCAGGAACTACAATTTGCTTCGTTCAAGCCTTCATGTTATATTGAGAGTTAGGAGAGACATTTTGATATAGCGATTGAATAGAAGAAGTTGCTTTACAGAACTGGTTAGGGTAATTAACTTGTTTTCATGCAACAGATTCTCGGTCCACTTTATCGCCATTCTTATTCTTCCTTTAGAATATTGCAAACTATTTACACGATATGGCTTCAATACATAATGACTTAAATAGAATGGTAGAATGCACATACACGACTGATCGGTTTTTTAAGATGGTTACTGGTACATACATGTATCTCTATTTACCCCGTCCACAATATAGCCTTTATAGTGAAAATGTTGGACGTTAAACCAACTCAATTTCCTCAAACTTCCATCTCTATTAATTTAACATTTTTTTTTATTAATGATATATCTCTAAAATACTTTAACCCTTTACTTGCAGACGAGAGTAGCTTACGTCTCGTCGCAACAGTCTAAGGATAAGAAGGCTTACGACTAGACGTAAGATACGCCATGCTTGTGCATTCTACCCATGCATTGGATCCTGCAATAGTCTAGATATCTTAGTTTTAAGTTGAGCTGTTATAGGACCTCCTTTAAATAAATTTTATTTTTAGTCTAATAAACAGGACAACTAACTTGACTTTTTACATAGAGCCATGTTTTAATGTACGTGTCCTAGATATCGACGAGGTTTTGACTGTAGATTTATTTGTAGGACAGAAAATTTCTTATATAATTGTTTACGCTTCCTCGGTTTCCAAGGAGAACTATATACAACGATGGGTCCCAAGACTAACATTTGACAATATTTACGTGCTGCCATACACGAGACAGGTCGCATTATACTGACCCCGACCCAAACAAATTTGACGTAGGGGTACAATATGACATTTAAAAAATCTCGAGTAGGGGACAATCGACTCCTAAATGGATCTTTTTGTTCTAGGCCTTCCTTTCATAAATCCTTGTACATGTTCCAGTAAATATTAAAAACACCTACCTCGATTTATTAGGCTACATATGTCCATGTTTTAATGTACGTCCCTACTGATCAGTTTCTAAAGGTGTTTACTGGTAAGCCTATCTCTATTTACCCCTTCCACAACATAACCTACATAGTGATAATGCTGAAGGTTAAACCAACTCAACTTCCTCCAACTTTCACCTCTATTTACCTTTTATCATTATTATTATTATTATTATTATTATTATTATTATTATTATTATTATTATTATTATTATTATTATTATTATTATCATCACCATTATACCTCAAAACTAATTTAACCCTTTACTTGCAGACGAGAAGGACACACGGCCCGTGATCCTAAGCGCCGTGCACTACACTTACTTTGGATCTATCAGCATGCTCGTCACTGCGGCCGCCATTATCATCTTCTCATACACTGCGCGTGCACAAGAAGAAAGGGAGGTAACTAATAGTTTCAGTGTTCTGGTCCGTTTTGGAGTGGGGTTGGGTTAAATCTACCTTGGTGTAATGTCCTAACAATAATTATGACGAATTCAATCCATTTGGAGTTTGGGATTAAAAAAACAAACAAAACGGTTGACTAAAACACGCGTTGACTCCATCGAGTTAAACGTTGTTTTTTGTTTTGTTTTTGACAATTTAAAAAAAAAGTCGTAACACAACTGGGACATTAACTATAAGCAAGAGTAGATTTTTACGGAGTTGACTTAATGTGGATTCGAGATTTCCACTGCATTATTAATTTTCTTTTCTGAGAAAACTAAATCTAGTCCATGTAGGAGTAATTAAGTGCCGCAGATCTGAAAGGGACCAATGCACGGCCGACGTCGCCATAAATGTTCGGGAAGCGCCAAAAAGTATATTATTTGTCTGAGGATCAGGTGGTCCGCAGTTTATTCCGAGTTCAAGTCATTAATTTTGCGGACGATTCTTGCCTCATCGGTGTAACGCATTGTACTATAAGTTGATCTATTCATTTCCTCACCCTTTTTAGGTGCGTAACTTTTGGGTAGCGGATTGACTAGATGTATGTACATTATCTTGTTTGTTTGCATAACGATTGTATTTCAAGCCTAAGAATTTGATTGTGAGTTTTGCTTACTGAACACAGCCCTTCTCGAAACCTCCGGCTAGTTCTAGAATAGTAATCACCTCGTCACCTCTTGTTTACCTTTGTTCTGATTGGTTGTTAATTGCTAAAGAGATGTACCGAGAATATTCTCTTATGATTTACGTAATTCTTGTTCTGGATGATTCGACGAAATTTTGTATAAATAAGAATCTTAATTAGATTTAGTTTTTGAGTTTTTTTTTTTTTATAGTTTTTATTTTCTAGAGTCAATATTGTTTTCCAGAGTCTACATTGAAACTCCAGTAATTGTACTATTGAGCCGTCCTACAAACATTGTATTGTATATCCCTTTTGTTGGATTAAACAGTTTGTAATTGTTACTTGCGGACTTCGGATTTATTTTCTTTGGACGAGTCGTGTGATTGGCTGTGTATATTTTTAATACCCCTAGACAAACAGAGCCTATCAGATTACCACCTTCATCATCAAATCTGTTACACTGTGTGCTCGTCCGGGATTGAATCTACAAGTTCGGCGCATCGAAGAATTATAGATCTAGAGATCTAGATTAGTTCAGCGTAGAGCTAGGTCTAGATTACCAACCTTCGTCGGCTAATATCTGGTACACGCGTTTCGCTTGCCTAATTTATCAGATCTAAAGTTAGATCTAGAGTCAGTGTGTTCTGCGTAAACTGTGTCGTGTGCTTTTGCGCCAGTATTCGAAGCGTCTCTTTCTTTATATAGCAGTAATAGCACCCTCAGCTGTTAAAGCTCCATAATGTCGTCCATTCAAGAAATTAAAGAGCTTGCTGAGGAACTGCAGTTACGAGGAGATGAAAAGAAAAAATTTATTATTGAAGAAATGGATAAATTGCGCAAACTCCAAGCTGAGAAGGAAAAGGAAGAGCGAGAAGCTAAACTTATGCCGCCCCTCTGTCAGATCTAACTCGTAAAGGTCAGCCTAACAAAATTGTGTGGGGAGAGCCTCAGGAGAGAGCCTACGCAACGTTGAAAAAAGCTGTAATTAGCAAACCCATACTGGTGCTCCCTGACGTTAATAAAGAGTTTGTTCTGAGAACAGATGCATCTGATATAGGGTTAGGCGCCACCTTGTTACAGAACAGGGATGGGCACATTTTTCCTGTCGCTTATGCAAGTAGGAAGCTTCTAGATAGGGAGAAGAAATATTCTGTGATGGAGAGAGAATGTCTCGGAATTGTTTGGGGTATAAAGAAATTTGCTTTGTATCTTTATGGTAAGCAGTTCACGCTTCAGACAGACCACCGACCCCTTGAATTTCTAAAGATTTCTAAATTTGATAACCCTCGTATCATGCGTTGGGTATTGGCTATGCAAAGTTTTGTTTTCAGAGTAGAACACATTAAAGGCAAGGATAATGTGGGAGCTGATTTTCTTAGCAGAGTTCCTGTATAATATTTTGAATACTTATTATTAAATGTAATGTTTAGATTGCATTGTTGGCATTGTTGTGAAGTGGGCAACTTCTGATATGCCTGTACCTATTGTAATGTTTTATTTTCCGAAGTAATACTTTTATTGTTTGAATTGCCAGTATGTAATACTAATCGTAAAGCATGACTGCCGGTACGCCCACTTCAAGTAAAGGTCTCATGATTTATCTACTTTATTGATGATATTTGTATCAAGTGGAAGGCAATATACAATGCTTTGGATGTGAGAATAAATTTTTAGGAAAAATTATTTTAAGTGGGGGGATGTGTAACGCATTGTACTATAAGTTGATCTATTCATTTCCTCACCCTTTTTAGGTGCGTAACTTTTGGGTAGCGGATTGACTAGATGTATGTACATTATCTTGTTTGTTTGCATAACGATTGTATTTCAAGCCTAAGAATTTGATTGTGAGTTTTGCTTACTGAACACAGCCCTTCTCGAAACCTCCGGCTAGTTCTAGAATAGTAATCACCTCGTCACCTCTTGTTTACCTTTGTTCTGATTGGTTGTTGATTTCTAAAGAGATGTACCGAGAATATTCTCTTATGATTTACGTAATTCTTGTTCTGGATGATTCGACGAAATTTTGTATAAATAAGAGTCTTAATTAGATTTAGAAGAGTCAAAAAAAGAGTCAACATTATAAAAAAGTCAAATTGTTTACCAGAGTCTACATTGAAACTCCAGTAATTGTACTATTGAGCCGTCCTACAAACATTGTACAGTATAGCCCTTTTGTTGGATTAAACAGTTTGAAATTGTTACTTGCGGACTTCGGATTTATTTTCTACGGACGAGTCGTGTGATTGGCTGTGAATATTTTTAATACCCCTAGACAAACAGAGCCTAACAGATTACCACCATCACCAGCAAATCTGTTACATTCGGGAAGCGCCAAAAAGTATATTATTTGTCTGAGGATCAGGTGGTCCGCAGTTTATACCTACACTGCTGCCTAGGTCTCTTTTAAAGGATATTTCGGGCAATATAACAAAACTAATTAAAGTTGACCATTTGCTTGGTTGAAAGTAACCTTGTCACTTGTGCTTATAATACCCTTAGTGATTAGTTTTAAACAACATAGAAGCAAATGATAAACATGCACGTATTTTCTTAAGTAAATGGATACGCAGACTCATTTACAGGGGACGTGGTGGTTCTGATGTAGAACATCGGCTTCCGACGCAAAAGGTTCGAGTTCGAGCCCTGGCGATTGCGCTCCCTACTGGTTGGGCCGGTGTCAGTATAATATGACCGGCTGAGACAGGAGTCATGGTATCCCCGATCTGTCTCGTGTGTGGCAGCACATAAAATTGTCAGACGTGAGTCTTGGGGTCCGTCTACAATATATCCTGTATATAGCGGATTTGGGCCTTAAACCAATTCAACTCAACTCAACAACGACTGATTTACGACCATCTTTCACTAAAGATGGAGAGTGTTCTAAGACTAAGACACACTGTTCCGTCCTCAGCTGTACGGAGTAACTTGGTGGACCAGGGTGGATAAGATGAAGAAGGAAGAGGAAGAAAGCATGGAGGATGGGATGGATATGAAGGCAGTGAACGGACACAGCAGAGGTAGGCTAAATATTGAAAAAGTATTTTTGCGTTACGTTTTTTAAATCGATACTTGTAATTCTTTCAAATTCCACTGAATGTGCTGATAGTAATCAAATACTTAATCTGGACACGTGAGCTTTAAAAATAATATCTGGGCCTAATTGACTACAATTGCTTTTTTAAAAAATAATTATAATTTATACAAGTCATTTTATAAATATACTTTTTTTTTCAAACAAGCTCCTTCAACACACTGCACAACCTCATTTGNAGTACGTTATCAGGATTATGTTAAATTAGGATATCACATGTAAAAATGTTACACTCATCTATAAATCAATCATATTTTGCAATGTTGATGCCCACTTTGCGGAAAGTCCAGTACATGCATTTGGAAAGATTCAAGAAAACCTAGGTACCTCAGGGTCTCTTCATTTATATTTATCACATTCACACAACCGTTCATTTATATTTATCACATTCACACAACCATACCTGTGGTCCACCTATCACTATCAGACACCTCAATAGTTAACAAGTTACTTCTAATAACTTGGCTAAATGGATCCCAGGGGCATTTAGACTGCTCTCTCTCTCTGTCTGTCTGCCTTCGAAATCCCCCTCTCTATTTCTCTGTATATCTGCCTTCGGACCCCCCCCCCCTCTATCTCTCTCTGTATGTGCATCTTCGGGATCTCTCTTTATCTCTCTCTCTCTCTCACACACACAGACTCACATTATTTAACATATCTCTAACACCTTACAATCAAGTTATCCATTTACACGTAGACCCCTTCGAACACACCAATAAGAATATCAAAACCACAAAGCGGTTGATAAGTCACTTTATTCTCAACAATAAACAACTTCCCAGAAGCCCCAGCGGTTAAACCGGAAGACAACTCCTACGACAGTGACGAGAACGGTCAAGGTTGCTTTGACAAGCTGTGCGGAATCCCAGAGTCCGGCTCGGACAGTCAACTGGACTCGGCGCCGGACATCACTATCAGCCAGCGGAGGGAATTCCTGCACGAAGACTCCAGGTGGAAAACTATTCTCAACATCAACGCCGCCATCGGACTCGCCGTCATGGCTTTCCTCATCGGGTATTATAAATGAGGAATCCGGAATACACTGACTGAATAAGTTCGGTTCTCTATAGAGGGAGGGAGAGAATTTTCTCCCTGTCTCCGGGTTTAACGTCTCCTAGGTTCCCTGGGGGATCCTATACGGCGAACTGAATAAGTTTCTTTAGATTTAATATTCTTATAGTAATTGTAGAATAGTGTAACACAAATTTCAGAAACTAAATGGCGTTTTGTGACTTTCTGTAAAATATACATGTAATAGCTTGATAATGAGGAATCCAAAAACATAAATTTCTTTAAATTTAATATTCTTGTAGTAATTGTAAAAAAAAAAGAAACTAAATGGTGTTTTGTGACTCTCTGTAAGATGTAATAACTTATAAATGAGGAATGCACAAACATTGACTGAATAAGTTCCTTTACATCTAATATTCTTGTAGTAATTGTAGAAAAGTGTAAAAAAAGGATCTTCAGATATGCTTTCAGTAATTGCAGAAAAGTAAAATTAAAATTAATGGGCTTCAGAAAGTCATAGCGTTTTCTGTGACTGTATGTAAGATATTATAAATTGATAATAGTGAGGAAAGCAGAAAACAATACATGTAATTTCTTTAAATTTAATATTCTTGTAGTAATTGTAGAAAAGTATTATAATTAAAATGAGCTTCAGAAACTAAATGCGTTTTGTGACTTTCTGTAAGATATCAGAACTTGATAATGAGGAATTAAAAAACAAACAAACATTACCTTCTTTTAATTTGATATTCCTGTAGTAATTGTAGAAAAGTATTAAAATTAAATTGAGCTTCATAAACTAAATACGTTTGTGTGGCTTTCTGTAAGATATAACAACTTGATAATAACGAATCCGGAAAACATTGACTGACTGAGTTCCTTGAAATCTAATATTCTTGTAGTAATTGTAGAAAAGTGTAAAAATTAAAATAAGCTTCAGAAACTAATAGCATTTTTGTGACTTTCTGTAAGATATAACAACTCAATAATGAGGAATCCGGAAAACACTGACTGACTGAGTTCCTTTAAATCAAATATTCTTGCAGTAATTGAAGGGTGCAAGAGAAAAAACGGGAGAGTCCATTTTTGGATGTTTTTAGATTAAGACTTTATCTTTATTGTAGAATAGTATTAAATGAGCTTGAGAAATTAAATACGTTTTTGTAATTTTCTGTAAGTTGTAATGACTTATAAATGAGGAATCCAGAAAATACTGACTGAATGAGTTCCTTTAAATCTAATATTCTTGTAGTAATTGTAGAGTAGTGTAAAACAAACTTCAGAAACTAAAGGCGTTTTTGTGACTTTATGTAAGATATAATGCCTTGATAATGAGAAATTCAGAACACACAGTGACTGACTAAGTTTCTTTAAATTTAATATTCTTGTAGTACTTGTAGAAAAGTATAAACATTAAAAAGAGAGTCGGAAACTAAATGCGTTTTTTGTGACTTTCTGTAAAATATACATGTAATAACTTGATAATGAGGAATCCGGAAAACACTGACTGACTGAGTTTCTTTAAATCTAATATTCTTGTAGTAATTGAAGGATGCAAGAGAAAAACAAACAAACGGGAGAGTCCATTTTTTGGATGTTTTTAGATAAAGACTTTATCTTTATTGTAAAATAGTATAAAATGAGCTTCAGAAACTAAATGCGTTTTTGTGATTTTCTATAATATATTAGTTTATTACAATAATTATTTGATAATGAGGAATCCAGAAAACACTAATTTCTTTAATTTTAATATCCTTTTACTGTAGTGATTGTAGAATTGTATAAAAATTAAAATGAGCTTCAGAAGCTAAATGCGTTTTTGTGACTTTCTGTAAGATATAATAAGTCGATAATGAGGAATCCAGAAAACACTGACTGACTGAGTTCCTTTAAATCTAATATTCTTGTAGTAATTGTAGAATAGTGTAAAAAATAAAATGATCTTCAGATATGCTTGCAGTAATTGTAGAAAAGTATTAAAACTAAAATGAGCTTCAAAAACTAAATGCGTTTTTGTGACTTTCTGTAAGATATAATAAGTTGATAATGAGGAATCCAGAAAACACTGACTGAATAAGTACCTTTAAATCTAATATTCTTGAAGTAATAACTAATTGAAGGGTACAAGGAAAAGAACAGGAGAGTTCATTTCTGGATGTTTCTAGATAAAGACTTTATCTTTATTGTAGAATGGTATCAAAAAAGCTTCAGAAACTAAATGATTTTTTTGTGACTTTCTGTAAAATATAATAATTTGATAATGAGGAATCCTGAAAACATTGATTTCTTTGAATTTAATAATCTTGTAGTAATTGTAGAATAGTATTAACATTAAAATGACGTTCAGAAACTAATAGCGTTTTCTGTGGCTTTTTGTAAGATATAATAAGGAGAAACTCGGGGGTTTTAAGGTGTTAGAAAGACAAGAAATTTTATATTTTCATGCATGATTGTTCTGAAAATTAAATAATTATATAAAAAAAGACACACGCCAAAATGTTTTTCTCAACATAAACAATGCTGAATAAGAAAACGCATTTTTATAAATTCCCAATTTCCCCCCCATATCTTCATATTTTTTGCAATTAAAAATATTGTTCTAAGCTGCTAGGATGAAATGGCTTCATTACAACATGGGTGACAAGTGTATAGATCCCAATACTATTAACGCTGGCAGTGACAGTATAATCATGGTATCCCCGCCCTGTCTAATGTGTGGCAGCACATAAAATTGTCAAACGTCAGTCTTGGGGCCCGTCCACAATATAGCATTTATAGTGCTGATGTTGGACGTTAAACCGACTCAACAACAACAACAACAACAACAACAACAACAACAACAACAACAACAACAACAACAACATCGACAGTATAGTTGGTATACATTGTACCCTGAAAAACTTTTAACATTCACTGTAAATATCTTTTATCTACATCTCATGTATCCAATGTCAAAACATACAATTAAATATTAGCACATAATAAACAAATTGCTGTGAACTTTTATTTGTTCATAATAGTTGTTGTAAGTTATCTTTTACAGTGATGAATTATTTTTTTCTCTTGTGTTTACTTATGTAAACATATGTGTTTTATATCGTATAATTATGCTATATTATAATTATTATACAATATACAAAAATATGTATATTGCTCTTGTATCATATATACATATAGTGCGCATAGACTTATGTACAAACATTATATTTTTAAATTAAGTTTTGCTTTCTTTACACATATTTTATTCATTTTATATTAAAATTGTATGTTAGGTAAACAATGGGATAGTAACACAAAACACTAACGAAGTAAAGTCATGGAAATTCTTTTATTTACAAATGGCTGTTACAACATTATTATCATTAGTTTGCTCTCCTTTTAGTAAAGATAATACATGTATCTATATCTACCGTGCAACAAGTAGATACTTGTATAATTATAATTTAAAGCTTGAGCTTTAGATAGAGTTCAGCACACTACTAGCATTGTGTGAGCATTGAAGACCGATGTAAAACTTAATTCTAATTCTGGTTTCATTATGACAAATTGGTGTATAGTCTTAAAACAATTTCACCTCAAACAAAATGTGATACATTGTACATCAGCAGAACAGTGCGTGACAAAATCAACCTGTCGCCCTAGAAATAATGGTTATAGTTTATAGGAAAACTAACATTTTCATGCATAGGAATAATAAAGCTGTAAGTAGAAATTGAACATTTTGGACATACCACAGTATTATTTTTTAAACCAAGTCTAGGTATGATCAAAGGGAAGAAAGGTGGGTAAGTACAAGTAGGAGGGCAGACTGAAAGATTAGTCTGCTATCTATTTCTGTCGCACTATGTCACATTGTCTGTCAACTCTCTCTCTCTATTTTATTGATTGATGAAGTGCATTGCACTTTTGATCATGCCTATTCGGCAAGGTGGACATTATTCTCCCCGGTGACAGAAAATTATCACCAAGCTCACAATTATTTAATTACTGCTTGATGTTGTAGGCCTACTGTACCTCTGTAGATCTATGTGATAAAACTGAAGCTTGTTTGGATCAAATCGTTTGTCCATCTCATTGTTAACATAGAGGCAGCAGAAAAGTGACAGATTCCATTACACTCCCCGACTGCGATATGTGAAAGAGTGATCATTTATTGCTAGAATAGAATGGAATCCTCCAAATCTAGACAAGACCACACATACCTTTCGAACTGAAAATTGCGGGTAAAATATTTAAGAAAAAAACTGACTGGAGCTCTTGAAGGATTTGATGGTTTCATCAAGGTTGCTGATGATATAGTGGTAGCTGAACGTGGCTATACTAAATCATATTGATGGTAAAGCTATAATTAAAATTATATGCTAAAAATATTATTTCTTTTTGTTATGATCTTTTTTCATTAATCATTATTACAGTCTTTGAAAAAAGATAATAACTTGACTTTTTGCCCACAAGTCAATGTTCTGAAGTATTGATTTACGCAATGATGACTATTTGTCATTCATCTTCAATGTACACACATTCAATTGGCTCCCCATACATATTTCTTTCAACAGAATGCATTTAAAAAGAGCCAAGCAATTTAAAGAAAACTTCTCAGCTTCAGTCACCATCTAGAGTGGAATTCGATAAACAATAACACTAACCTAGTTTAACTCTTTAACACTAAGCTCTCATGCCTTTTCCATGTTTTGACGTAGGTTTTAGATAGATCTATAAATGGAAAAAGTGTATTTTTTAGTCATTTTTTTGTGATTTTACCTGCAGCACAATGTGGCCACTCGGTTTAAAGAGTTAAGACAAACTATTGCTTTAAACATGTATAAACTATTTTTGGAAGCACCAATTCACTTTTTAAAAAAGCTTTTCAAACACTGTCTAATATAGTAATATGAATTTGGGATAAATAACACTTTCCGGCTGAACCCCAAGAGGTTTGACTTGAGCGAAAAAAAAGAATATCACAAATGCTTATTAGGGCTAGAAAGAACCTCAATAGTATCATCAGGATTTCATGTCAGCTGCTGACCCCCCAAAAAATGTCTATTAAATATAAAAAAATATAAATGTATGCTTACATGTAGTATGGCTTTTCATAGTGCTTCAAATTAGCACAGAATTGGAAGCAAAAACATTGACATGACAAAACATAATGCTCAAGTCAAATACTAACACGGAAATGCTAACGATCCACGGAAAATCAAAATTAAATTGAATGAAGTCTAAAACAACTTACAACACATCATAAGCAGGTTTTTTTTTGTTTTTGTTCAACAAGTTTTATTTGTAGAATCATCAATACAAATCAACTAAAATTGTGTGTAAACTGTAAAAAGATTTTTTACAAGCATTGGTTTCAATAAAAAACTAAAAAAAAAAAAACCCAAAAAACGAAACTTTAAAAAATCGACATCCACCCCGCTATATACAGCCCCGACTTGACGAATCCGGCGACAGGTTTTCGGGGGACGTGTTTGATGCCGGCTGGGACTGCGAAGGACTGGCTCTGTCTGTTTGTAGATGGGTTGTCTGCACCTGAGGGGGCGCTGGTTTGCCTACGGCTTGGGGGAGAGCCCAAGGAGCCATACCCAGGTTTGGAGGAAGGGGGGCCGGCGACACAATGGAACCTTTAGGCGTTGAAAAACCGGACATCGGCTGACTGGAAATGGTTGCTAGAGTCGGGAAAAACACACAAAAAGGCATTTTAGTACTTTCTTTTCTTTACTGAGATAGATGCTAGTTGTCTTGTCATATACTTTCCCCTTTCCCCAATTTTTTTTTTCTGTGTGTATTTTTTTACATTTTATTTTTTCCCCTAATATAACATATAATTTTATAGTTGCTAAATTGCAACACAAAAGCACCCAATACTAATTGTCTTGTCGATGTTCTTCTTTCTTTACTACACAATGTCTAATAGTCTTCTCACTCCTACTCTTTCCTCTTCCTCCAGCACAGAGGACATTTTAAGCGTTGTATAACCTGAGTCACAGTGTGGCAAACTGATCATGTTTACTGGATTAGACAAAAATCTAAGTGTGGCAAAGTGGACAGGTTTGCTAATTTGGACACGGACAAAAAGGAAGTTTAGTACTTTTTCTTCCTTTATTGAGGTAGTTGCTCCTTGTCTTGTGATTATTCTTCTTTCTCAGCGGAATAGTGTCTAAATTTCTTGTCACACATGCACTCTACCCTTTCCCCCAACACCTAAAGGGGGGTGGGTTGGGGTAGAACATCAGCTTCCGACGCAATAGGTCCAGATTTGAGCCCTGGCGATTTCGCTCCCTAGTGATAGGGTCGGTGTCGATTTAATGTGACCGGCTGAGACAGGAGTCATGGTATCCCAGCCCTGTCTCGTGTGTGGCAGCATATTGAATTGTCAGACGCTAGTCTTGGGATCCGTCCACAACATGGCTTTCATAGTGCTAATATTGGACGTTAAACCAATTCAACAACAACAACAACACCATTAATGATGAAAATCTGTTAATTTGCAGAAATTAGCATCACTATCACACTAACTGACGGTCAGTGCAGTACTAACAGTAACAGTGACACGGGTGACTTACACATGGGGGAGAAATGTGACTTACACATGGAAGAGAAATGTGACTTACACATGGAGAAGAAATGTGACTTACACATGGAGGAGAAATGTGACTTCCACATGGAGGAGAAATGTGACTTACACATGGAGGAGAAATGTGACTTCCACATGGAGGAGAAATGTGACTTACACATGGAGGAGAAATGTGACTTACACATGGAGGAGAAATGTGACTTACACATGGAGGAGAAATGTGACTTACACATGCAGGAGAAATGTGACTTACACATGGAGGAGAAATGTGACTTACACAGGGAGGAGAAATGTGACTTACACATGGAGGAGAAATGTGACCAGGCTGGGGCATCAACCATGGTGAGCAGACTGCCGAACAGGAAGTGCTGGACCACCGGATACTTCCCCAGCACCTGCAACGGATAACAACAGCCAATATGCCATTAATCAAAATAAGTCTTTAATAGTTATTGTACAGCCACAGGCAGTACACGTATAAGTCATAGGGAAGAGGCCAAAAAGTGCAACTTGAAAAAAAAATATCAAAAGTTACCAATTCTTCAAATAATTATTTTGGCAAAAGCACCCAACTAAACCAATCTATATTTTGTCAAATCAGTACTGAAAGTGAGAACATAGTGGAGATTCTCAATTTTGAAAAATCTCTAATTTTTATCATCCATAGCAATGTCATGGCGTTATTTGTGAAGCATGACCATTGTAAACTTGGGTTTGCCCATATAACTGAAGAAACCAAAAGACAGGGGTATATAATACATCTGGCAGATGGGTGTTGTATGGTCTTTCGAGGTCTTGTCCGGGTGTTATTTTCTTTTTGAAGAACACTCTCCATTCAACGGACAGATTAAAAAGCCAGAATTTTATTCTTCTTGGTCTTACGTAAACCATGTTTTGATATAGCAGACTAATGTTATACCCAATCTCGGATCAAACAAACCAGGTGTCCACAACCTTATAAAGTTGCTAACCAAACATTATATCAAGTTAAAATCAGACAACAATTTCTAAAAATCTGTCACACGCAAAGCAGGAAAGAAGATAAAAAAGATATGATTTAAAACTTGGGATATGTGTGTGCATGCGTGTATGGCTGGAAATAAAGAAACTAGGGGAAAGCTGTACGTTGAAGGATGGGAGTTATGGGAGTTTTGACTGGATCAACACCATACAGCTACATACATACATACTAGACCTATACAGGCATCGAATTAGTAGCATATTACTTTACATGGCTTCAGCAAACCTTGCATAGATCTAAATCTTACAAACAATTCAAAACTTAACGAGGCCATTCAGTAAGTCCATGAAGTACTGTACATAAAAGATTATAGGGGCAGCCACAAACATGGCTCCCGTCTGTTAAAGCCTCTATAGTTGTTGGACTGCTTTTCTGTACATGAAAGACAAACACCTGTGTAACAAACTGAAGTATCGCACATAAAAGACAAACACCTGTGTAACAAACTGAAGTATCGCACATACAAGACAAACACCTGTGTAACAAACTGAAGTACTGTACATACAAGACAAACACCTGTGTAACAAACTGAAGTACTGTACATACAAGACAAACACCTGTGTAACAAACTGAAGTACTGTACATACAAGACAAACACCTGTGTAACAAACTGCAAACTTTTCATGTAGATACGTGTACAAAAAAAACAAACAAACTGAAGTACTGTACATAAAAGACAAACACCTCATGAAGTACTGTACATAACAGACAAACACCTGTGTAACGCACTCACCTCGGCTTTGTACATCTTGATGAGGCCAGAGTTGACTTTCTTCCAGCCTGGCACTCCACTGATTCCCCACAGCTGGTTCGAGTGTTCGGCAAACGGTCCTGTCTTTACCTGCACACCGTTACACGCAAAAAGTAGGTTGAAAACGTACGAGTTACAATTTTGATTTTGCAACGTGTTAAGAAGCATTAAATCCGCTTTAACTCTTCAAAGTTACACGACGGTTACACGCAAAAGTTATATTGAAAACGTACAAGTTAGAATCTTGATTTTTTATGCGTTAATAAGCATTAAATGTGCTTTAACTCTTTAAACCCGAGCAGCGGCCGGTAAAATCTCAAAACATGACGGAAAACGAAAAAAACAACAACCCCTCTTTCTATTTATAGATCTATCTTAAACCCTACGTCAAAACATGGAATGGGCATGAGGGCTTAAAGAGTTGAGAGATTGAAAAACAAATTAAACCTCTATCAATTAGAGTACTAGACATATACCTTTTTTTTTCTTGAAAATTAAAAAGAGATCAATATAGGGTCGTTTGTCTATGTTTAAAGGGTTCAAGATGAAAATTTATATTGGGCGGGCGAACTGGCTCATGTGGTAGAGCGTTGGTCTTCAGATCAAGAGGTCCGCAAATCTAATCCCATGATCGGCAGATTTATTTGTCCGATATTCGACCCCTGTAACTGGTTGGATCGGTGTCAGTATAACGTGACAGGCTGAGACAGGAGTCATGGTATCCCCGCTCTGCCTCGTGTGTGGCAACACATACAATTGTCAGACGTAAGTATTGGGGCCCGTCGTTGTATAGGACTCCCTAGAGGAACCTAGGAGACGTTAACTCCTAAAGAGAAGACTTATATCAGCGACTAGTGTTCGATTAATTCTGAATGCCTGGCAAATGGAGACCTACATTACAGAATACACTGGACTTAAACTCTATGAAATTTCTTTTTGAAAAATATTAGGAGAGAGTTGTTGTTGAGTTGGTTTAACGTCTAACATCAGCACTATATAGGCTATATTGTGGACAGGACCAAAGACCGACATCTGACAATTTTATGTGCTGCCATACACAATACAGGGCGGGGATACCATGACTCCTGTCTCAAAGAGACAGTGAAAAAAAAGAAGAGGCAGAAAAAAAGATAAGAAAGAGTGGATGAAGAGAACACCCATATGAATATACATAAATATATAATATATACTTTTTTTCTTTGTGATAACCATTACAGACCATTGATTTCTGCTAAAGTCACTCACCATATTGATATATTTTATTGCAGCAAGGAAAAGGTAGTCTTTGTAGAAGGTGTTGTAGATTTCCTCCTCTGGAAAGGACTGTGGTCTGATGGTCGGATGATCTGGAGATTGAAAAAAATATATATGAAAGAGTGTTCAGAACCAAATCTTTGAATATAAATAGATTTATATAGAGGTTCATGAAATAATAATAATAATAATAACAACAAAAATGATGATTTTGATAATGAAAAAAAAATCACTGCTACTACAAAAGAGCAAACATGATACAACAGAACAGGGAAATCTGTTCTTAGTTTTAAGTTATGGAAGTAAACTAAATTAACTCAACATAGTCACACAGTACTTTGCCAGCAACACTCATGAAATTGCACTATTTTAAGGGTTTTCCCATTATTTACATCTTTTGAACTAATGATAATAGAATAAAATGGTTTGCAGGTTTGAAAACTTCAGGTTTATTTTATCTTTCAAATAGAGTGGCTATTTCACAGTGCACACCTACAAGATGTGACCCCATTGAGTTAACTCTCTACTTATATATCCAACCACCCCAGCCCCCAAACATGAAAGATGTATATCAAAGAGCTGCGAACTGCCCCACATGAACGGGAGGAATATTTATTTTTCAACTGATTTTCAAAATTTGAAAAGCAAAATTCATTATTCGCCCAAACAAACAACATGCAATAAAATTCAGTATCATATAACACATATTAAAATATCACTTTCTTCACCTACTTTCAAATAGAGTGGCTATTTCACAGTGCACACCTACACGATGTGACTCCGTTGAGTTAACTCTCTACTTATATATAACCCAGCACCCAAACATGAAAGATGTATATCAAAGAGCTGCGAACTGCCCCACAAAAACGGGACGAATATTTATTTTTCAACTGATTTTCAAAATTTGAAAAGCAAAATTCATTATTCGCCCAAACAAACAACATGCAATAAAATTCAGTATCATATAACACATATTAAAATATCACTTTCTTCACCTATTTTCAAATAGAGTGGCTATTTCACAGTGTAGACCCACACAATGTGACCCCTTTGAGTTAACTCTCTACATATATAACCCACCAGCACCCAAACATGAAAGAGTGGCTATTTCACAGTGTAGACCTACAAGATGTGACTTTCTACATATTATTATATAACCCACCACCCCCAAACAAGAAAGTAACACATATTAAAATATCACTTTATTCACCTACTTTCAAATAGAGTGGCTATTTCACAGTGTACACTTACAAGATGTGACTCTCTACATATATATAACCCACCACCACCCAAACATGAAAGATGCATACCAAAGAGCTGTGAACTGCCCCTACTTTCAAATAGAGTGGCTATTTCACAGTGTACACCTACAAGATGTGACTCTCTACATATATATAACCCACCACCACCCAAACATGAAAGATGCATACCAAAGAGCTGTGAACTGCCCCTACTTTCAAATAGAGTGGCTATTTCACAGTGTACACCTACAAGATGTGACTCTCTACATATATATAACCAACGACCACCAAACATGAAAGATGCATACCAAAGAGCTGCGAACTGCCCCACAAGAAACGGGAGGAATATTTATTTTTCAACCGATTTTCAAAATTTAAAAAGCAAAATTCATTATTTGCCCAAACAAACAACATGCAATAAAATTCAATATCATATAACACATATTAAAAGATCACTTTCTTCACCTACTTTCAAATAGAGTGGCTATTTCACAGTGCACACCTACAAGATGTGAACCCGTTGAGTTCATTCTCTACATATATATAACCCACCACCCAAACAAGAAAGTAACACATATTAAAATATCACTTTATTCACCTACTTTCAAATAGAGTGTCTATTTCACAGTGTACACCTACAAAATGTGACTCTCTACATATATATAACCCACCACGACCCAAACACGAAAGATGCATACCAAAGAGCTGTGAACTGCCCCACAGGAACGGGAGGAACTGGAAGTCGTCGAGGCTCCAGACTCCCTGGCTGCCGGCCGGTTCCATCCTGTAGGTCAACTGGAGCTTGCGTACCAGGTTCAGGTACCTGCAGGGGAGGGCACAAGAAAACCATGATTACCGTGCTGACATGGTGTATATATATACTCTAGGGGGGCGCTGTGGTTCTGGGGTAGAACATCGGCTTCCGACGCAAAAGGTCCGAGTTCGAATCCTGACGATTGTGTTCCCTACTGGTTGGGTCGGTGTCAGTATAATGTGACCGGCTGAGACAGGAGTCATGGTATCACCACCCTGTCTCGTGTGTGGCAGCACATAAAATTGTCAGACGTCCGTCTTGGGGTCTGTCCAAAAATATCCTATATAGTGCTGATGTTGGACATTAAACCAACTCAACATCTCAAAATATATACAAACTCTAACTCAACCTGCAAGGGGCCAATGGTAGAAAAAAAATCCAGATAAAGTGCACTCCATTTGTATTGAGCCCTGATAAGTTCCAGTAGAGCTCTAATACATTGAACTCGGACACAAAGAACCCCCTACCTTCAACAAACAGATATAAAAAATCTTATTTGTCATTAGTAAAGCATCTTCGGTGCAACAAACTATTCCCATAACCGCCCTTGTATCCAACATGCCAAAAGTGTCGGAAAGCTTACAAGGTTACATAACAGACCCTCTAAATTTAGTTTAAAATTAAAGAACCAGATCGTCGCTAAAAATAAACTCTCATAAACTCTTTTCCCATAAGCCGATGAACGCGGTGGCTCTGGGGTAGAACACAGGCTTCCGACGCAAAAGGTTGGGTTTGAGCCTGACAATTTCGCTCCCTACTGGTTGGGTCGGTGTCATTTTAATGTGACCGGCTGAGACAGGAGTCATTGTATTCCCGCCCTGTCACGTGTGTGGCAGCACATAAAATTGTCAGGCGTCAGTCTTGGGGCCCGTCTACAATATAGCCTATATAGTGCTGATGATGAACGTTAAAATATTACTCAGATTTGAAAAGTTCAGATTTTCATCTTTTAATTATTAAAATGTGTATCTCACTGCGTAAATGTACTGGCTGATATTTCCTAATATTTGTTTAAACACAGTGTAAAACCTAATGAATCCAATCCTAATATTTAAACACTGTATAAAACCTAATGAATCCAATCCTAATATTTAAACACTGTATAAAACCTAATGAATCCAAACCTAATATTTAAACACTGTATAAAACCTAATGAATCCAATCCTATTATTTAAACACTGTATAAAACCTAATGAATCCAATCCGTATATTTAAACACTGTATAAAACCTAATGAATCCAATCCTAATATTTAAACACTGTATAAAACCTAATGAATCCAATCCTAATATTTAAACACTGTATAAAACCTAATGAATCCAATCCTAATATTTAAACACTGTATAAAACCTAATGAATCCAATCCTAATATTTAAACACTGTATAAAACCTAATGAATCCAATCCTAATATTCAAACACTGTGTAAAACCCCATGAATCCAATCCCAATATTCAAACACTGTGTTAAACCTATAGAATCCAAACCTAACATTTAAACACTGTATAAAACCTAATGAATCCAAACCTAATATTTAAACACTGTATAAAGCCTAATGAATCCAATCCTAACATTTAAACATTGTATAAAGCCTAATGAATCCAATCCTAACATTTAAACAATGTATAAAACCTAATGAATCCAAACCTAATATTTAAACACTGTATAAAGCCTAATGAATCCAATCCTAACATTTAAACACTGTATAAAACCTAATGAATCCAAACCTAATATTCAAACACTGTATAAAACCCCATGAATCCAATCCTAATATTCAAACACTGTATAAAACCTAATGAATCCAATCCTATTATTTAAACACTGTATAAAACCTAATGAATCCAATCCATATATTTAAACGCTGTATAAAAACCTAATGAATCCAATCCTAAGATTTAAACACTGTATAAAACCTAATGAATCCAATCCTAAGATTTAAACATTGTATAAAGCCTAATGAATCCAATCCTAATACTTAAACACTGTATAAAACCCCATGAATCCAAACCTAATATTTGTGTGCTAGCCTAGGAAAATCATGGTATTGACGCAAATCTTGGTTCTGAGATACAGACCAAATAAGTGAAAATATTGACCTCGGGCCACTAATAGATCTAACTTTAAATGCCCATAACTTCTTCAATAATTAAAATATAATTCATATTTCCGCCAAAACCGCGATTTTTCTAGGCTGGCACACATTTAAACACTGTATAAAACCTAATGAATCCAATCCTAATATTCAAACACTGTATAAAACCTAATGAATCCAATAATATACATGCACAGTTACTCACTTGTCGAAAACTCTGAGGACCAGGGCTGGATAGTCTTCCTCTTTAAACACACCCACTCTGGTGGCACAGCACATGAAGGCCACAAATGCGAGCTCATGACCTGGCGTGGAAAATATATAATCAGAGAACGTGAAGTAAAGCATCTGTCTGCACGGGAGTATAAAAAAAATAGAGATAAATTTAGAACACACAGCTGTTGAAGCACAAAGGAGTATACAATTAAAAAAAAAATCACCCCCAAAAGATCATAAGATCTGAAAGAAGTCAGTCTTGGGATCCAGCCACAATATAATCTATACGTTTAACCAACTTAACAACAACTCCTTTATCGATTATTTATTATTATGACTTTATTTTTGTACGTGTACAAATCAAGCCTTCAAGGAGAGGAATAAAATTGACCCGTGTAAGTTCTTAGTGTTACCTGTCCCATAGTCGATGCGGGTGTCGTTACCGATACTCTCGACCAGATAGGTGCAAAGTTCTAGAACTGCTGGTTCAAGCTCCGAGGGCAACATTTCCTCTAGCAGAGTTGGACCCTCCTGTTTTTGGAAGAAACAAAAATCGTTAATAAGTGAAAAATACTTTCCCTTCCCATGATTCTTCAATCCCCTTGGTTTTTTTGTGAGTGAGCACATTTTTTTTCTTTTTTTTAAAAAATGCATTCATAATCAAAGATGAGATTTTTTTTTATGAAAAAAAGGGGCACATCGAAATTCAAAGATTCGCAGGCACAAGCAGATAGATTTGAATCCCGCATGTTAATAGAGTGATGAGAAAGGGTTAACACTGATGAGTGCAGGAGCGTTACAAATTTAGTCTTACGGAACAATGTAGAACTTTATTAAGTAATCTGGTGTATATCTGCCTGAAAGCCTTGTTCCCAAATCGCTGTGGCTGTTCTATTGCTGGAGTTTCTGCTATCCATCCCTCAACTGTACTAAGAAGCCCTACCATTTTTTCAACCATCTGAAATATACCGACAATTTCTGTGACCTGTTCAAATTTTGAATACATTTTACAGCATCTTAATATACAAAAGGATGAAAATACCAAAAAAAACCAACAAACATGCACACACAGAAAAAACTTTTAAAAGAGGCATACAAGATCTAAACACAGGTCAAATTTTTAATATAGTAGTATTATACGTATATATCCATTATCCCGAATGGACCTTTAATACTAGCTCGTGTTTCAGAAAAAAGCACCATTTCCCATTTTACAACATAATGAGAAATACAGCAAGTACTTTTGTTGCCATGACTAAAAGTTGTTCAAAAATATTTATGAATAAGTATAACATGATGATTGTGACATTGTTTCTGCATACGTTACTATGCTAGCATGTGCCGCGTCAAAGGTGTTCACTGGCTGTTCGATGAGAGAGGGCTTGGAATCTAAATCTACGTAGTAGGTTGCTGTTGTTGTTGAGCTGGTTTAACATCCAACATCAGCACTATGAAGGCTATATTGTGGACGGACCCCAAGACTTCCGTCTGACAATTATATTTGCTGCCACACACGAGACAGGGTGGGGATACCATGAGTCCTGTCTCAGCCGGTCACATTAAACTGCCACCGACCCATCCAGTAGGGAGAGCAATCGATAGTGCTCAAATCCTGACCTTTTGCAACCATTCCCCCCTACCTAGAAAGTCCTAGAAACTGCTCAACACTAGATTATGAAGTGAGGGGGAGAGTAGGGTTAATAAATAATAACGTTTAAACTAGAGGCTGGACCTTTCTCGAGACTTCTCGGATAAGGTAGAAAGGTCTAGTGATTTCTAAATCTGTGCCTTGTGTATATAAAACTAAGAGTCAAAACTAGCTGCATGCCTACCTCTGACACAGGATATTCATCTCCAATTTTCTTGTTCTTCACAGCCTCATTGAGAGTCAGGATAAAGCCAACAATATTAGAGTAGGCCTGGAAAGGAAAAAAAAACAAAAACATAAAACTAGGTATTAAAACTTGAAAATTACATGAAATTGTTTCAAATAGAAGTCATTTTTATTTTTTTTATTTTAACAAAATAAATTACATCAAAAACTGTTTTAAATTTAAGACTTTTTTTTTTATAATGGACAAACCTTGAATGAATTATAAAGTGGAAATATTATTAACAGCAAGTAATACATTTCACATATTCTTTAAAATGTCATTTGTATATTTGCCTTTTAGTTCAAAAATTGTATCCACTTCTAGATATTTTCCCCTTCCCTCACTCGTATCAAAAATACAATATCAATTATCTTGCATACATTCTAGCCAAAAAGACGACTAAGATGGCTTATATATAATAATAAACCATGTGATTACTGTGTAGAATACAAAACATGGAATGGGATTAAAAAAAAAAAAAAACCCATATCAAAACGATTAACAGTGGTGCCATCTGGATCAGAATCATTGTATTGAAATAATTTCTCATGAGAAGCCGCATATGATTTCATATTGAATAAAAAACATATTCCCTTGTTAGACCTTTAATGAATTACGAGAACTCAAGTTCACTGAATAAGCGAAAACTAAATTGAAAATTGGCACAACATCATAAAATATTTCACACGTTTACCTGTGAAGCTTTCCATTTCGGCATGTCGTCAGGTGACTTAAGATTTTTCTCTGGTTTCATAAAAACGTGCGTGGAGAGGTCCAAAGCATCACCTGTTCAATATTTCCAAAAGTTAAAAGATGAAAACTTCAATGAGAATAAAAGTAATCTTTTTTCAATGCAGACCATTTGAATATGTTGTCTTAAAAGTTAAATATCATCAGAGAGCTCAACAACTGAAACTTCCTTAAATTTGTGACTGTTGAGTTGGTTTAACATCGAACATCAGCACTATATAGACTATATTGTGGACAGGCCCCAAGACTGACGTCTGTCAATTTCATGTGCTGCATGCCACACACAAGACAGGGCGATGTTCTACCCCAGGGCCACCGTGCCCCCCTTAAATTTGTGACAATGCAACTTCTGCTGTGCCCAAAGAAATAATAAATTATGTCCCTTACACCACTTTTAAGGAGCACTAGCAGAGAGTCCTTTATAAACATTCAGCATCTTTTTATGTGCTAGGCAAGCCTCACTCTCAGTTTTAGCCATTGTTGTTCCAAACAGCTACAGTATGCTACAATGAATGCAGTAGTAACTGGGCATTTAATAAGTTAATATCCCGAGTTACATGACGATTAAAACCCAACAGCTAATTTGTTTAAAATTTAAGTTTTTTTCTTAACTCGAGATTTTTTGCTAATATCATTTAGATTAGAAGTTAAATAATCTTCAACTTCATTTCACCTCAACCAATTTATAGTTTTATGGTTTAAAGATATAAAGAAACTATAATGATAACAATTGAAATTTAGAAAAATTTAGTAGATTTACTGAAAACCAGTCAATGGAGCGTTCATTACGTTGACAAGATAAAAAAGAAAATACCATAAAAATTACAACTGTTCAATACTCCATATCAGTAATTATTCTAAAAATAATGAATTAAAAAAAAAAATTTTAAGTTCACTCACTCTCAGTCTCACTGGTCAATTTGACTGCAAATGTGGATGCCATTATTTCTTCGATTCAACACAAGACTGACACAATGTCAGTAGGTTCCTTGAGCCGCTGACACTAACAGAAATCTAATAGAGGATATAAAGTTAGAAATATTACTAGAATGTGTGCTAGGAAATATTGACACTTAAAAATGAATATTTAAAGAGTAGCTTAATAATAGCTCAGTAGAGTGCTTTCGTCTAATTTGGATCTTTTTTCTATGCAAGAGAGAGAGAGAGAGAGAGAGAGAGAGAGAGAGAGAGAGAGAGAGAGAGAGAGAGAGAGAGAGAGAGATTGGTAGGAGTGTCTTTTCGCACTATATATATACTTGTGTTTCTGCTCCTCTATCGTATATATATACAGGTTTTGTCCATATTTTGCCAGATACTCATTTTAATGTTTCCTACGCCCAAAGAAAGATTTCCTTACCTCAAACATTTACAGATTGCAGTTTACAAAGGTAATGAAGGTGAAAAAAAGGGCACAATCTTTCTATTTTAATACATTCCTCTTTGGGTCTTATTTTGGGATTAACAATGCTATAACTAGAGCAATACAGAAAAACAAGAACTCTCATTATTACCGAGTTTTACTGTTCAAAAGATAGGAAATATATTTTTTTTTTAAATAACCACTCCAATACCATCGCCTTTACAATCTGTTTCAACATATATATGTCTGTAAAGGCCTGGCTAGAAAAAGGGCAGAGAAGTAGATTAGAAAATCTTCTTTCTCTGGTTCTAAAACCATAATTTAATGGAGCATCGGCCATCGCTCGCTGGTCTGTTTTACTGGAAGCGCCCACTATTGGAAACAAGTTTGGCATACACATTTTGTGTATGGATTAGCAGCTATAAATAATTTACCTCAGGAAAAAGATTTACACATCGTAAATGAAGAGTTTTAATTTCGATAGCATTTTAATGCTTTAGAAAATATAGTTTGGCATATACATTGAAAATACAGCTGTTGATCCATTAAACAAATAATGAAAAATGTCATTTGCATAAATAGAATTTTTTACAGTCAGTTTCAGTTCACAGGTAACCAAATCTCAGTCTTATTAATAGAGATTTAGATCATCTCGAAATGGCCCTTCGTTTTCTTTCTCCTCTGTCTCAGAAACATGTTTTATAATCACAGATTGGTTTTCTTATTTATATATATTTTATAATACAGAGTGATTTCATCTTTTTCACACACATACAGAGGGAGGAAGAGAGAAGGTTGGGATTGGGGTTGGGTTGGTTTAACGTCCAACAGCAGCACTATATAGGCTATATTGCGTCTGTCTCAGCCGGTCACATTATACTGACACCGACCTTAGAACCAGTAGGGAACGCAACAGCCAGGATTCGAACTCGGGACCTTTTGCGTCGGAAGCCGATGTTTTACCCCTGACCACCGTGCCCCCCAGGAAGAGAGAGAGATGTTGTTGAGTTGGTTTAACGTCCAATATCAGCAGACTGACGTCTGAGAATTTTATGTGCTGCCACACACGAGACAGGGCGAGGATAAAATGACTCCTGTCTGGGGCGGTCACATTAAACTGAGAGAGAGAGAGTGAGAGAGAGAGAGAGAGAGAGAGAGACTCAGAGAGAGATTTTATCCACAAGTCTAGCAATAAATGCCAATAATTATACTACTGAAACAATGGTGTTGATCTGAAAGTGTGAGATTGGGCATATTATTTTGATTATCATGCAAAATATGTACAGATATATACCTATAAAATACCCTGAGTGTTGATCCTGATTAGATTAGATCTAGTCCGGAATGAATTAGATTCAACCAACCATCAATGTTGTCATTTCAATATGGAAAGTGAAAATATTGACTCAACTTTTACTAACTCCAATAGTAGGAGATCGTGATTTGAGATTAAGATCTACTCAAAATCGATATTGTAACAGGTTATTGATGAATACGCGTGTTAGCATTTTTTACGCATTAAATTTTGTCAAAAATATTTTAACTAATAAATGAGCTGATTCAAAGCTTTATGAAATGGGTTAAATTTAGCATAATTTGTACCGATGTAATTACATAGATTTGAAAAGAAGTATCGATATCCAGTCTGTTTTTGATTTCACCAAGTAACTAAGTACAGCTAGCACATAGACGAAGGTACATGATTGTATTTGGGCACATTATCTGTTTTCCCCACACATAAAACAACATAAATATAAAACATTAGTAATGTCCATACATGAAGAACCATATCATTGTTAAAATGGCGGTTGATAACCAAATAAATAAGATCTTTACATAAAAGTGTAAACATAGTATATATATTATTGTTGACTCCAAGGCTTGCCAGGGGATGTGGCTCAGTGGTAGAGCGCTCGCTTCGCATGTGAGAGGCCCCGGGTTCGATCCCCGGCATCTCCAATTTTTTTTCCTCTTCCCAAACGTGTACTTTAAACTTTGTACATGTACCCGGCAATTTTATTCAAATGTTAATATTTTCCTCCTTCTGTATGCTCTTGTAGAAGTTAATTGCAATCCTCGTCAATTTTTGTTTTTTACAAGTCACTTTTTAACATATTTTATTTCAAAGTTGCACATTTTGTAAGCCATCTATTAATTTCTATGTTGTTTTGGAATTGATAACAAATAAACAACAAATGACAGACACACTTGGAAAGAGAAAGGAAGGGAGCTGTGTAGTTCCCTTAAGTCAGTCACACGGCATTTACGTAAGTTAGAGATCTCGCAAAGAGAATGATGAAAAGTACTTTTTACTTCTCTCTTTATGGAAACATTAGTTGCAAAATATTATAGACAATAATATTCCTTAAACATACAACACAAATTAAACTCGTATGCAAAAATGAGGTTGTTCCTTTATTTTTTCTTTACCTTCTAATTAGTTGAAATATTTTTTATTCAGATTTTGAGTGGAATTTTGGATAAATACATTGCTCTTTCAGAAACCAAACAAACGTGCTTGTAAAAAGTAGCATTAGACTTGTTTTAAATAAGAGACGACTAAACAGAATATAGGATAACAGGGTTTTTTAAAATAATAGTAGCCTACATGTACAAAATAAAGTAGAAAGAATTAAAAGGGAAAGTAAGGAAGGAGCATATAAAGAGTGGTAGATAAAAGAAAGCAGGGTATTAGGAAAAACTAGTTAGGAAAACAAAGAGAATGGTAGAGAAGACAATAAGAGACGAAGAAGAAGAATACAAATCTGGCAGATCGAAGAGGGAAGGAAGGGGATGGAGATAAGAGGCGCTAGGCACAATGAGAAAGAAGGAAAAAATAGATAGAGGTAAGAACGGCGAACATGATTGTGATGAAATACAGATAGACAGACAGACTTGTGGAATACGATAGAGATATACCAATATTGCGGCATGCAGGTATATATTGACCCCAGTGTGACTAGAGTGTCATTATAGCAATGTATCCAAAAAAGGAATCAAGAGCACAACACTTAGGAGTACACCTGCTCAGTTGCCAAGGACCTAACAGTAGATGCACGTGCACAAGTAATAGGAGTAATATAATGAATTATTATTATTATTATTATTATTATTATTATTATTATTTAATAATAATAATAAAAGAGAGGAATACGCACAACTTAGCAACTGAGGGACACAATAAATCAAACACAACTAGAGTTAGAAAAATACATGTAGTTTCATTACAAATAATAATGTAGGTTTACTGATCAGGTGCAAACAGTGACTAACAAACTTAATATCTGAAAAGAATGTAATACAAATACAGCTTCGTGTATAACGGCACGTTTAACAAACATAATTATTTATCCTTTTTTTTCACCAAGATGTGCGTTCTTGAAACCTTGCCTTGCAATATTAAGCTATAAATACTGTGTTAATTATTAGAAAACATATCATACACAATCTGCCTCTACATCTGACTTAGCCTTTTTTGATAGGTAAGTAATAGTGCCTAGTTTATTATTTGCACTTAAACAATCAGCCACTCACACAATAACTTTTTCAATTTCCTTAAATTTGTGTGGCGCTTTTAAAAGTTTTTACTCAAGAAATGTACATTTTCCTAATATTGTGCATTAAAAATGATCGTGATCTATAAAGTAGGTATATTATACTTTGCTTTAAAAAAAAATTAAATGAACTAACTATTCAATTCAATATCATTTAGTCCCCATATTCTCAGCCTAAATGTAAATCAACTATCTACATTTTCCTAATATTGTGCATTAAAAAACGATCGTGATCTGTAAAAAAGTCATAATATACCTTGCAATTAAAAAAACAAAACAAGAACTAACAATTTAATTCAATCTCATCTACTCCCCGTAGTCTCAACTTAAATGTAAAGCAACAATTGCGTATTGCTAGATTACGCTTGATTACGTTCAATAAAACACATATATCCATAGACAAGTCTTCCTTAATCATCAGAAGGCAAAGTCCTTCGAGTAGATTTTTAACAGGAATCGAATTGAGCTATGACATTAAACTTCTAAGCACAGATTGGACAGTAACTGTTCATATTGCCGCTGTGTTTTCTGAGTGGGTTAAAAACAACCTTAATTTTTAACGGTACAAAACAATATGAAATTATAAGTAGGACCCTTTGCAACCTATTTTTATGTTAGAATACTAGCTGAGATCCCGTTCCTTGAACGAACATATAATTTAGTGAAATAATGATAGTAACCTCCAAGTCATGAAACTTGGCTTTAACACATAATTTGTTTTAAGGAACGCCTTCATGTTAAGCTTCAAATTTTAGGCCTCTTCCATAGAGGCAGTATTACACCTTTTCATTTCAAAGATATTTGCAATATTATTTCTGTATCTTTTATGTTTTACTAGTCTACGCATATATAATATCTTACATTTGATCATTTTTCAGTAGAAAGCCTTATACTAGTCCAATCATGAGGGTTTCAGCCCCCATTCTGTGTATCGTGGCATTGAAACTCGTCTGTGTTGTTGTAGCACAAACAGATGTCGCAACCCAGCAAGGTATGTTGTTTCTCTTTCTTGTTTTAATTTTTTTTTCTTGTTTTAAGAACAAAATACACCCAGCAAGGTATGTTGTTTCTCTTTAATGTTTCAAATTTTTTACTCGTTTTAAGATGAAAGTTTCTCTACATATCGGCGACAAATTGTTGGTATATAACTTGAGCTATAAAGCTAGCTGGCTGTCCAAGTATGTTCATCGAGAGTCACGGAGTATTATTAAGAACCATAGAGTTGGAAGCACAATGTTGCAGTGGTATTGTGTTGATTTGTTGAGTTGCGTTAACGTCCAACACCAGCACTATATAGGCTATATTGTGGACGGACCCCAAGACTAACGCCTGACAATTTTCATGTGATGCCACACACGATCAGGGCGGGGATACCATGACTCCTTTCTCAGCCGATCACATTAAACTGACACCGTCCCAACCAGTAGGAAGTGGAATCACCAGGGCTCGGACCCGGACCTTTTGCGCCGGAAGCCGATTTTCTACGCCCCCCCCCCCCCAAGCAGTGGTATTACAACTCGCCTTACAATAATGCTAAAAGAAGTCTCAATACGAGTTGTAAGGTACTGCTATGATGTACTTATAAACCATGCATTGTCATTTAGGTTCAAGTTAGCTTAGCACGCAACATGGGTGAGCAATAACTAACTAAACAGCTTATAACTCTATAGTCGTATGTTATGTTTAGCTTATATAAGTGTATACATATTTATAGAAGCATATTAAAAATAAAAACTATTTCAAACAGTGGCCGTGAATAAAATCTCTACTTGTTTATTTATACTTTTTAAAGAATAATATAATCGCACTGATATACCAGGCAACCAAAAACACCTTCAGTCTTACTGTTTCATGATAATAAAACTAACCATTCCTTTCTTTATAACTTTCAATTTTGGAAGTGATCATACTCGTAAACCCAATACCGGTAGTATACAGCGCTTGGCATTAGGACAGAGAAGTAAATTTAAAATACATAACGCAGCGCCACTATTCTTTTAAATAATAGAATGTAATGGATTTTATTGTGTTTTTTTCTTCTTTTTTTTCTTGGCACACATTAGGCGGAGATATTCCACAACTCAAAACCAAGGCTTACCCAACCAAAACCAAGGATTTCCCAACCAAAACCAAGGATTCCCCAACCAAAACCAAGGATTCCCCAACCAAAACCAAGGATTCCCTTACTCGAACCAAGGACTCCCCAACCAAAACCAAGGATTTCCCAACCAAAACCAAGGATTCCCTTACTCAAACCAAGGATTCCCCAACCAAAACCAAGGACTACCCAACCAAAACCAAGGAATGCCAGCATCTTATTACGACCCATGGCTTCAAGGTTATAACCAGCAATTCCCCAACCCAAGTCAAGCTTTAGCTGGTCCTAGCCAAGGGTATCCTAGCCTAAGTTGGCACTTAGATTACGATGTCCACTCCAAGCGACCAAAGGGCGAGAAGTCAGAAGATGACGACTAAATTGATCTTTCACAGCGCAGGATTCATTGATTAAAGTTATAAGAACTCAAATTTGAAATTTGAATTTATGTGTTGTTTTTCTTAAATAATTTTTACTTTGTTTTGTTTTTGCTCTAAAAGGTATATTACCTTACTAAAATTGGTTGAGAAAGCAAAGGCATTGTTAAAATACATTGAAATATTTGCCACTCACAGAAACTAAAGGATTTTTTGTGTCTTTGAAGCAGGGGGGCGCGGTGGCCCTGGGGTAGAACATTGGCTTCCGACGCAAAAGGTCCAGAGCGCACCAATTTTCCTACTTTGTTTCATTCGACGACTTTTGATCTTTTTGATCAACAGGACTAACAACCTAAAATCTACCAACAACAGGCTACGTTGTCATAATACTTCTTTGTGATCAAGCGGTATTTATGATTATAGTTTATGATTGCATCGCACGTTGGAAAAAACACACGCACCTTTATGGAAAACTGTAAGGTCAATAATGTTTACTGAACGTGGCTGAGAGACAGACGAATCTATTTGCTTCGTGTTCTTTTGAGGTCTTAGGTGCATTGCGCCTTTTATAGGTTTGCACACGCACTTAACCGCGCTTAATTAAAGAATAATAATATTATTCAACAGAACGTCGAGGCATGTTCCGCCTATTTGATCACGGTAAATAAAAAATGCTCAAATTAATGTGTATCATTCGGCAATACATGTAGTTATCTGTTTTATCTTTTTATATACCGATCCGTGGTTGTGCCACTCCTACATAGGCTATATTGTGGACGGGCCCCAAGATTGACGTCTGACAATTTTATGTGCTGCCACACACGAGACAGGGCGGGGATACCATGGCTCCTGGTTCAGCCGGTCACATTAAACTGGTACCGACCCATCCAGTAGGGAGCGCGATCGCCAGGGCTCGAATCCGGACCGTTTGCGTCGGAAGCCGATGTTCTACCCCAGGGCCACAGCGCCCCCACATGAATGAGGTGTTGAAGAACCACAATAAAGAGGACTACCCCGCATTCTGGTGTTGAGTTTCTTATATGACCATCGATTGTAGACGGTACTTGTAGGAAAGGTTCTCTATAGGGTTTAACGTCTCCTAGGTCTATACGACCACGGGCCCCAAGACTAACGTCTGACAAATTTATGTGCTGCCACATACGAGACAGGGTGGGGATACCATGACTCCTATCTGTGCCGGTCACATTATACTGACACCGACCCAACCAGTTATGGGGATGAATATCGGACAAATAAATCTGCCGATCGTGGTATTAAATCCGCGGACCTCCTGATCTGAAGACCAACGCTCTACCACATGAGCCAGTTCGCCCCCTCCCCCATACTAGTAGGAACTTGAGGGTTTAAACATTTATACGTCAGCATATCCTTGTGCAACGTGCAGTCTTTGATACTGCGTGATGTGTGAGTTAAACGTTATTGCTCATTGGAATGTGGAAGTGTATATATTGTAAATACTGAAGGTCGTTGACATGTCGCTTTATTGGTATAAATATCGTTCAAATTTGGTCTTCAGTCAACACGATCTCACTACTTCCGTGTCTGTTGTATAATCTTCTGAAAATGTCAACATAGGTACAAGACTCTGCTTTTAAAACTTAATCCGCTGAGGTAAAAAAAATACAACGAAGCTATCAGAACATGCATAATTTATAAACCCCAGAGCTTTTTAGATTTCGAAGTGTATGTAGAGTTTATTTGCTCTATGCTCTAAGCAATGCCATAGACTTACATCATTACTTTTTAGGTTTGAACTATCTCTCCTTTTCTCTATCTGTCTCTCTGTATCTCTCTCCTTTTCTCTGTCTATCTTTATATCTATCTATCTATCTATCTATCTATCTATCTATCTATCTATCTATCTATCTATCTATCTATCTATCTATCTATCTATCTATCTATCTATCTATCTATCTATCTATCTATCTATCTATCTATCTATCTATCTATCTATCTATCTATCTATGTCTATTTAACACTCTATCTTTCTATATAATAATATGACTCTTTCTCTCTTCGTCTTTTCCTTTTTCTTTGTCTTGAATTCCACCAACAACCTTCTTTCTAAAGCATAAAGGTACTGTATTCGAAGTTTATTGGTGGGAGCTATGATACTCCTCTTACAGCATTTTAAAATCTCTAAGAAATCATAATATAGGTTACTCAGCAAAGATGCTGATTGTGTTCCCGTTACTTCCTTTTATGAAGTACTAAGGAATTAAAATTACCCCCAATATGTTTTTTTAGCATAAGGACCAAATAATAATTATATAATATATTGCATTTATATAGCGCACTTCCATAAACAATCATGCTCAATGCGCTTAACAAGTTCCGTTATCACATTTACAAAAGAAGAACAATCATATAATGTTAACACTTTACAATATTACATTCAAAAGCCACAATGAATAAAATACAACCACCAGATGAACGAGTGTAAGTACTTCAAATGTAATATAGCTCTACATTATTCATTTGGCCCCTTCGCTTTTTCTAAGAAAGTTACTGATTTCTTCTTCTTGATGTTAGATAGTGGAGGGATAGTGCATAATAACTCGCCGTGTAAATAATAATATAGCATTTTATATTTTAGTATGCGGAAGTAGAAAGTTATTTCAAGATGATGCTCGTACTTTCCGCAAACCCTTTTTATGGAAATGAAACCAGATGTAAGTCTTCTATTGATCTTTATATCACCCCATGAGATGTCTTGAGTGTCGAGGAAATAGATGTGTGTCTTTCTTAATGCACACGGCAAACAATATTTGAATATATGCATTAATTTCTGTGATGTGTGGATTTCTACAATGTGCCAAAAAGCTATATATACCGTGTAACCAGGAGGAGGGTTGTTACTTACCTGGCTATCAATTGAACAGCTGTGAGAGCGACGTTTCTCACCCACCAGTATGTATATTTCATGAATTTTCAGACTCTTAAGAACTTTTAAGATCTACTAATAGTAATACAATCTGCTTGTAGCAATATCTCAGGGAAATGGTTTAACACTTCTCGATATTAACCTCTTTAATACTTCTACTATGGATTTCATATTTTACGACGGGTCTTAGGACTAACGTCTGACAATTTGTATGCGTTGTCTTACAGGTACTTAGCTGAATACCAGAACACCTGTCTCAGCCTAGTACTTGACACAGTAGAATGATTCCTTGTGGCTTTTGAATGTAATATTGTATTATATTGTGGGAACTTTATATGATCATTGTTTTTTGTAAATGTGATAATAGAAATTGTTGAGCGGTTTGCCGCAAAACAGAAATGGAAATGTGCAGGTCGTATGGCCAGAATTGATGACAACAGGTGGACTCAAAGAGTAACATAGTGGCAGCCAAGAAACGGAAGAAGATCAAGAGGAAGACAAACAAGAAGGTGGCGAGATGGAATAGTAAGAGAAAAGGGGGTGCTATGGAGCAAGCAGCTAGAGATAGAGAAAGATGGAGATGTGATTCGGAGGGCTACATCCTGCAGTGGATGGACAAAGCCTTAACAAGTAACAAGTAACAAGACAGGTAGTTGTAAGTGAACTGGTAAACTTACGTGTCGTCTTATGATAAACAATATTATTATTCTACTCACGAGCCCTAACATATAAATTCATTATCAAATACTAGATCAATTTTAACATATAAATACATCCTTCAGAACGCATATCCGATTAAAACATTAACTTCACATTTATGTACATTCAATAAAAATAATTTATTGCTACAAGCGAATGCTTGGCGTTGCTTTATTGAGAGGGGGGCGCCTTGGCTCTGGGGTAGAGCATCGGCTTCCGACGCAAAACGTTCGGGTTCGAGCCCTGGCAATTTCGCTCCCTACTGGTTGGGTCGGTGTCAGTTTAATGTGACCGGCTGAGA
>RQTK01000199.1:323013-330513 GCA_003991915.1 Elysia chlorotica
TAATAATAATAATAATAATAATAATAATAATATAATATAATTGCATTTATATAGCGCACTTCCATAACAATCATGCTCATTGTTTATTATGTCTTTAAGGTTTGTTTCGGCTCTGATGGTAAACTACCTGTCTGCATTTTGTTTACTTGATAATACCTTCCCTTTGAGTTGAGTAGTCATTGAAATGACTTTATTTCAAACATTGAACATAACTGATGTGCCTTTTTTCAACTATTTCTTTTAATTATATTTATTTCCATTTCAGAGAACGGAACACAAATCAACCATGACAATCTCAGTTCCCATCCTGTGTATTTTGGCCGTAAATTTGGCCTGTGTTTCTGCACAAACAGGCCTCATTAATCAAGGTTTGTATATGTAGTCTTCGTGGTAGTTTTGTATAGGATTAGGTAAATAATAATGCAATGTGTCTATCAGTTTGTTGTTAATTTCCACAGCCGCTCTTGTAGCCAACTAAGGATAGTTTTTATAGAAATCAGTTGGGTATGTTTTTTTTTCTTTCTTTTATATCCTATTTGTTTGACACATTATGATCAAATATATGAGTAAAATTAATATTTGAAGAGGAACCTGAGGCTTTGAGAAGAGAACACACATTATTATAATTATCAAATGAAAAACCATATAGCATGGTACCAACAGTTTAAAGAAATTCTATAGTCGGGTTCGTGACCAAAATATTTATTTTTAAAAAGCAGAAAAATTACAAAGAGATACGCTAATTGTCTAGATTGATATAATGAATAGCATAGGTGTTTCATTTCTGTTATGAAGCAACTCACTGTTTTTTTTTTGAAAATTTAAATATTTAAACTATTAATCCGACCAATACGCAAGGTACAATTTAAAAAAAAATAGGTATAGTGGAGCTCTAGGAATACAAAACGATACAAAGACGTAAGCTTTCGACCTGTAAGTTAGACAATTAGACAATGTATTTATCTATTTATAATTTCTTTAGCTGCACTATACCTATTTTAAATTGTGCCTTGCATATTGATAACCAAGCTCTACTGCGACATTCACATTTAATTGATTGACAGCAGGTTTTTAACTCTTTGCTTTTAACGACGATAGTGATATAATCGATATGCTTAAGACAGGCACTAGGTTTACTGATCTCTACAAGAATTGCTTAGGATTCCATGGGTTTTCTTATATTAGACAGCTTTTAAAAAAATCTCACACATGTACAACTGGTGTTGTGATATTGGATCAAATGCATTATTTTAAGACCAAGAAAAATTCCCCAATGGGATAATAAAGGCGCATCTTACCTTATCTTAAATCTTCAAAAATATTTTGAAACTAATAAGGAAAGATAAAAAAATTTGTTTCAAACGTTGTGTATGTTGGCTTTTGATATAGAAATGGTTTTGAAGTCATTCAATTCTGATTCTACTGAACAGAGCCTGCATCTTTTTGATGTTTGGAGATAACTTCATTGACTGCACCGTTTAGTCGAACGTGCGCATCGCTTCATAAAAGCGTCGACATTTATTCCAATGCGAAACTTTTGCTGTAAAAAAAATATATAACTTTATCAATATACGCCCCGTGGGACCCCCAGGGGAACGTAGGAGACTTTAAAGCCATAGAGAGAGAGAGAGAGTGAGAGAGAGAGAGAAAAAAGAGAGAGAGAGAGAGAGAGAAAGAGAGAGAGAAAGGTAAAGAGAGACAGAGACAAGCAATAGTGGTGTCACTGTAAAAAAGGAAACTTTATTGAATACATATAACTATTAATAAATTTACTTTTATAAAGTTTTAGCACTGAATCCCACATACCCAAACCTACCTTTTTCAATTCACTAGATCCCGTACCAAACCCAAACGAAGGGTTTCCTGTATCAAACCAAGGTTTTCCCGCCCCAAGCCAAGAATTCCCCGGATCCAATCAGGGTTTTCCCGCTCCAAGCCAAGAGTTCCCTGGATCTAATCAGGGTTTTCCCGCCCCAAGCCAAGAGTTCCCTGGATCTAATCAGGGTTTTCCCGCCCCAAGCCAAGAGTTCCCTGGATCCAATCAGGGTTTTCCCGCCCCCAGCCAAGAGTTCCCTGGATTTAATCAGGGTTTTCCCGCCCCCAAATGTTTCCTGGATCCAGCCAAATGCCCATGAATCCAAGCCAAATGTTTCCTGGATCCAGCCAAATGCCCATGAATCCAAGCCAAATGTTTCCTGGATCCAGCCAAATGCCCATGAATCCAAGCCAAATGTTTCCTGGATCCAGCCAAATGCCCATGAATCCAAGCCAAATGTTTCCTGGATCCAGCCAAATGCCCATGAATCCAAGCCAAATGTTTCCTGGATCCAGCCAAATGCCCATGAATCCAAGCCAAATGTTTCCTGGATCCAGCCAAATGCCCATGAAGCCAAGGCATAGGGTTCATGGATCCAGCGAGATGCCCATGAAGCCAAGGCATAGGGTTCATGGATCGAGCCAAATGCCCATGAATCCAAGGCATAGGGTTCATGGATCCAGCCAAATGCCCATGAAGCCAAGGCATAGGGTTCATGGATCCAGCCAAATGCCCATGAAGCCAAGCCAAAGGTTCCCAGGATCAAGCCAAATGCCCATGAAGCCAAGCCAAGGGTTCCCTGGATCCAGCCAAATGCCCATGAAGCCAAGCCAAAGGTTTCCTGGAAATAACTAGGTGTCCTTCAGTCCAAACCAAGAGTTTCTTGGAAATGGGTTTAAAAACCCAATGAAAATTTTCCCATTTGGAATAGGATCAAGTTCAACAGCTCGAGACTAAATTTTTGTTGAATGTCATGTCAGTCACTGGAAAATTGTTATTATGTTTAGTATGGAATATCACAGAATATAAATGTTCATAGAAATTTAACGTTTAGTGTAATCTTGACACAAATTAAACTTAGTGTTGAAAAGATATTGGGTTCAGGTTTTTTTGTTTGTGAAGTGCCAGACATGTTGTTCTTTTAATTTTCAAAAACGATATAAAAGATTATGTTGCTTTTTTTTCTACATGAGTCCACAATATTCGGAACTATCCAATGCCCTGTTCACCGAACAGGCAAGTTTTGTTAGCAGTTACATTTACACAGACAATAGAACAACCTACTGATTAGCAAACATTTTTTTAGAACATGTAAGACAGTACAACTCCATCTTTCAAATGACGTCGTCTACTAAGAAGTGCTGTATTAATCAGTAAGTTTTTCTCTTGTCTGTGTAAATGTAACTGCTAATAAAACTCAACCCACGTCTTTGAACAGAAAAATCATTAAGTACAATCGTAATAAATGAGCATGACTACATACATTGAGAGTCACTCTGGATCGGGCACGAAAATGAGCATTATATTCCCCCAAAAAATAAGTTCAAAATATTATGTCTATTTAGATCTAGATCTACATCCAGATAGGCCTAGGCCTAGTAGGTTATATCCTTGCCAATCTAAGGGTTAACTAACTCGGAAAAGTCTCAACACAAAACAAACAGAAAAAAAAGTAATGCAATGCTTTAGTACTATAATACAGGGTGTATAAAACAATAATGATCGGTTGCCTCCCCACCCCCACATACACACTTATACCTGACTCACTTTAGTTTCGAAACAATCACGTACATAGACACTGTATAGTGTTAGACCGATAGCTACTCCATTTGAGTTTCATTATTACAATATTAGTGTTCAAATTAAAATACTTTATAGTATCAGACGTATATTTGTCTGATTTGAATTTCATTAGTACAACAATAAAAGTGTTAGATATAGACCAATAGCTACCGGAATTGAATTTCATTAAAACATTTTAATGTCTTACACATATATCTGTCCGATTTAAATTTTATTAGAACAAGTCATAGTGACTCATGGATTATCAAATTAGAACCCAGCCATTTTTCAAATCAACTTTCACATTAAGTTAGCATACCGTACTCATAACACAAAAGCTTCATTAATTTTTTCCTGAATCCTATCCGTCATACCTAAAAAGACTTTTCCCTGCTTTCCATCCAATAAATTAATGTTACCATGGCTGTATAATGTCGTAAAATACGAGTACTTTAGATCCTTGGGAATTTCCGTAATGAAATATGACATTATACAAGTTGGGTGACGTAAAATAAGTAATTGTTAAACGTTTGAATGGATTCCGAATTCAAATCTCGTTTGCACTCATTGACAGGACAAAAGCGGAAGTAATCACTTAATTTCTTCAAAAGATGAACGTCATTCATCGCTTGTTCATGACTCAAATTGAAAAAAAACACGAAACGAAGTTATCTCGTCCTTTCGTATGGTAAAAATCTTTAACGTAGATAATTTGAAAATTTGAATTGAGTTTAGTATATCTTCAAATAGACAGGGTCTTTCAGACAGGCCAAATTTAGACCAAGTTTTGTATAAAGATTCGCATAATCGTGAGTGTTTCACCTATGTAAGATTTTCTTTTTTTTTCTTTTTTAGTTTTCACATGTAGTGTGAGGGTTAGGGTGTAGTGGTTGTTGAAAAAGGTTGGGGTGAGAGAAAGAGAGAGAGAGAGAGAGAGAGAGAGAGAGAGAGAGCGAGAGAGATTGAGAGAAAGAAGCAAGCCGAGAGACAGACCAAGAGAAATAAACAGACATACAGATAGACTGACAAACACACATACAAAAAATAAGCAGACAGAAAGGGAAAGAGGAAGAGAGAGAGAGAGGGAGAGAAGCGAGAGGGAGAGAGAGAAGAGAGAGAGAGGGGAGAGAGAGAGAGAGAGAGAGAGAGAGAGAGAGAGAGAGAGAGAGAGAGAGAGAGAGAGACAGAGATTGAGAAAGAACGAGTGAGGGAGAGGAACAAACAAACAGAAAGACAGACAGACAACGACAGACAAAATAAACCGGTATACAAACAAACAAACAAACCAACAAGCAGACATACAAAGAGACAGACAACCTTGGACTGAGAAAGAGAAAAGGCAAAGAAATGGAGGTGAGTAGATTTCCATGATAAGACAACCAGTTGAGTCATCAATCAATCAAAAATTAATTTGGTTACTTCCCTTGAGTCAGTGACACGACATCCCTTGTAGTTAGAGATCTCGCCCTGCATTGCACTTCACTAGGGGGGGGTGAAGTGGAGCAGGGGAGTTGCGTTAAGTTGAGTTGAGTTGGTTTTTAACGCGGAACCTCAGTACTATATAGGTTATATTATGGACGGGGCCCCAAGACTGACCTCTGACAATTTTATGTGCTTCACACATGAGACAGGGCGGGGATATCAAGACTCCTATCTCAGACTGTCACATTAAACTGACACCGATTTAACCAGTAGGGGTCGACATCACCAGGGCTCGAACCACGGACCTCCTGCGTCGGAAGCCAATGTTCTACCCCTTTACAATTCGAAGTATATTTTACAATAATTATTATCACGATTACTTTTGGCCTTAGTGCGTTCGACCTTGCATAAAAAAAAAAAAAATTCAATTTAATCTAAAAATCAAAGCCTTTTAATCGAGGCTTGCAATCCTAGGCTAATTCTATTTTTAGAAGCTTTGTTTAAAATCTTATCAGAGCTGCTGCACATAATTATCACACCAAAACATGGTGCACAAAAACAGCGCGTTGCGGATTTTTCCGATCTGTGTTCGAGTAATGAATACTTATTGTTATCTATCACACACACTTGACTGTTGACTGTGAAAAGTTTATCTTTTAAACAAAAATACCTAAGGCTGTAAGTACAATGTCGCGGTTAATTACAACTGGGCGTAATAATAGCTATGCGATGCATATGGCTTGCGACTAGTCTTAAACTACTGCGAAGTTGTACATACGACCTTAAATGATGTGTTGCAGACTTCTATCGCAGTCATGTTGGGCTAGAAAATAATTAAAATTTTGTTAACTGTGTAGCAGTCTCGATTTTTCCTGGATAAAAAGGGTAAGTTGACAGACTGTGATGATTATTCTTATTTACTGTATTTTTCAATTAGTTTAAATCAACATAGTTGTTTTGGCATGTGAGTTTTAAAAAGTTATAGATTGAAATTCTAAATATATAGATTTTAGTTCGATAACAACTAACAGGTGTAAAATGTACTGAACTTTCTTGAACGTTCTAATTAATTTCTTAACTACTGTTTGGGTCGGTGTTAGTTATTGTGACTGGCTGAGACTGGAGTCTAGGTCTCCCCGCCATGTCTCGTGTGTAACAGCACAGAAAATTAAGAAGTGTCAGTCATAGGACCCGTCCCAAATATAGCTGTTATATGGTCCATTGAGAGAGAGAGAGAGAGAAAGAGAGAGATAGAGAGAAAGAGAGAGAGAGACACAGAGAGAGAGAGAAATAGAGATCGTAAGACAGACATAATAATAATGATTAAATAAATAAATAAATTAATAAATAAATAAATAGATAAATAAATAAATATATAAACAAATAAATAAATAAATAAATAAATGAATGAATGAATCAATAATGACAGAATTACATACCGACAACATTATTTAATTGTGAGAAATGTGAACTCATAATAAAACCAAAAAAAACAACAGACAAACAAGCACGTAATGATAAAGATAAGAGAGAATGGGATATAAAGCTATCTTTTATCTCGATTGAATTAGGCTATGTATCTTTCATGCTTCCCAATATGACTTACTGTAAACCTGTTACCGACCCAACGCCAATGTTAAAATCTACTTCAGGTTCACAGATTGAACCACAATAGGTTATTGATTTTAAGTGTGTATATTGGAGCAACATTATTTTATGAAAGACATGAGATTTTGATTAATTTGTTCAGGACCCGTCACCATATAGGACTCCTCTGAAAACCAAGGGGACTAGAAATATCACAGATTACCCATTGGTTTTGTAGTGTAGCTCATTTCTAGACCTAATGCAAACGTTTGCTTTCTTTCGTATATTATTATTATTAAAAAACCCTTGCAATAATGATATATTTATAAAACAAGATGAGATAAGATAAGACAAAACAAGATTGCAGTTTTATCGTCAATTCCACTGAAAATCGCCATCGTAGTAACATGGTAATAGCAACGTGGACAGACAAAGATCACTATACGTGTGTAAATATTCACCCCTCAGGCCCACAGCTGATATTTATAGCGTCAAAATGGCCATGGGTACATCAGCACGTACGACCCTGACTCTGACCTTGACCTTGACCTTTGCGTCATTTATCGCAACAGCCCTGGGGCAAGGTCTAACCTCCTGTGAATACGATGCTGATTCGTGCGGTTGCAAGACAAACAAAGGCCTGATAAGTCTTAAGAAGTACGAGGATAAAGGGTGAGTCAATTTACATTGTCTGCATGGGGTTTCGAAGTGAGTAGAATTACTGGGAGTCGGGTTATTTAGAGATGGAGGTTGAGAACAGGGCGATAAAAAGTGAGTCCATTTGGTTGTTTTGTATGGAGTTTCGAAATGAGTAGAATAAATTATTAGGACTGAGGTCATTTAGAAATGGACGTTGAGAACATGGCGATAAATGGTGAGTGCATTTGCATTGT
>RQTK01000199.1:335513-397253 GCA_003991915.1 Elysia chlorotica
AGGTTGAAGGGAAGCGTGGTAGAGGAAGGAAGAGGCAGTCGTGGCTTGCCAACATACAGGAGACATCCCAGTTACGACTGAGTGTAGCCTGTGAAGCAGCCTTGGGCCGTGAAAGATGGCGCCGAATGACAGCCCACCTCGGAGACGGGACGGCACAACGATATATAGATAGATAGTTATAGTTATACTTTGTTTATTACCTTTTTTGGTTTAATACAACCAAAGCTCCTACATTTTGTGAGACGTGTGGCAACGGAGTAAAACCCGCCGACAGCTAATGTAAATACCACCCGTATTTATATTAAAAATATAGGATGAATCAAAGGTTTATACTAATTAACAAATAACTTGAGAAAATTTGTGGGTGAATGAAACGGTTATCTAGTACTATTCGTATTGCCCTCAGGGTCGCCTTTATGACTCAGTCGATAGTGTTCATGTTTGCCAAGCAGAAGGTACATACACTATTCAAACGTCAGCTGATTCTCAGTCATCGCAAATGCCTTTTTATTAAGTACTAGAAGTAGAAGTTAACTTTTTTTTCAATAACAAAATAATATTGCTCTCGTCTCGTCAGTTAACAGACAATAGACTGAATACAAACCAATAATCTTGATTCTATTCATTTACTTTTTTTAGTTAACCAACCAACCAACTATCAATTTTAATTTGCCCACAATTAAGTAAGTTTTGTCATCGAACAATTGTTTCCATCTTTCAGGACGGTTTCTCGTTCACAATCAGCCGAGGCAAGAGAACATCATATGGTGAAGTCTAATGCTCGACGATATGAAAAGGGACTCTTATTTGATTTATCTATGTACTTTCACATTTTATATCTATACTTAATTGTTACTTGTTACTTGTTAAGGCTTTGTCCATCCACTGCGGGATGTAGCCCTCCGAATCACATCTCCATCTGTCTCTATCTCTAGCAGAGGGGGGCGCGTTGGTCCAGAGGTAGAATATTGGCTTTCGACGCCAAAGGTCCCGAGTTCGAATCCGCACGGTTGCGTTCCATTCTGGTTGGGTCGGTGACAGTATAATGTGACCGGCTGAGACAGGAGTCATGGTATCCCCGCCCTGTCTAGTGTGTGGCAGCACATACAATTGTCAGACGTACGTCTTGGGGCCCGTCCACAATATAGCCTATATAGTGCTGATGTTGGACGTTAAAACCAACTCAACTCAACTTAACTCATCTCTAGCTGCTCTGCTACACAGCACCCCCTTTTCTATCTATGCCAATAAAGGCTAAAGAAAAAGATATATGCCCATGCAACTTTATATTCCATATCAATACCAGCGGAGGCTGAAAACCTGGACGCATTTTCATGTTTCATCTAAAAATCTAGAGGGTGAAAAAATGTACATGTAATTGTCCATGCATTTTAAATTTTTATAAATATTTCATAACTGTTTTAAATACAAGAGTTATATGTCCTTGCGCTTCATATTACATGATAATACCAGTAATGTTTATCAATAGATCAATAGTTTTACATTTGGTTAAATATTTTGAGAGATACATTTTAAATTATTTTACGACCATACTTATAAACTCATGTGGATTTATCGATATACCGTGCTTACTTAATTAATTGATTATTTATTCAACGCCAATAAAAGAAATACATTCATGTTTTTTCATACTTTTTATGATGTTGAATAGTGTTTTTAAAGAGTGTTCTTTCCCCCACTTGCCAGAATTTAGGGTAAATTTTTTCTCGAAATAAATAACCTAATTTTTTCTATTGCTATTGCTATCTTTATACATGTATTTTGTTTAGATGCTGCTGTTGTTTTTTGGTTGCCTTTGTTATTATCATTATTATCATCTTCACGTTATTATCATCATCATCATCATCATCATCATCATCATCATCATCATCATCATCATCATCATCATCATCATCATCATCATCATCATCATCATCATCATCATCATCATCATCATCATCATCATCAAATGTACCAATTTAACTTTATTAATAAACACCATTTCTGAGTGTTAAAACTACAACGCAAGAATATCTAGATCTAACTCAGTACTTAGCAATAGTTATATCTAGGTCTATACTGGAACTACACAACAGAAAAATAACAGCATTCACTGCGGCAAGTTATTTATAACATTATCAGAAGTATAGACACTCCTCTTTAAAAAAACAAAAACAAAAAAACCCCACAAAAAAAACAAACAAACAAACATTAATCATACATCACGCCTATATCTTAAATACCCAACACGCAGGTCTAGAAATCTCTAGATTTTCCTACCTCAATCGAGAACATTCGAGAAATGTCCAGACTCTAGCTCAGATTAACATAATCACCCCATCTCTTCTATTCCTGGATCGTCTTTAAGTATATCCTCGAATTTTTTTTCGAATATAAGCACTCTGTGTCAATGCTGAGTTCGTGAGCACCGGCGTAAACAATGTCACATTAGATCAAAACCAAGAAAAAATATGGGAAATCTGTCACAATCTCTCTCATTCTCTGTGTCTGTGTCTTTCTCTCTCTCTCTCTCTCTCTCTCTCTCTCTCTCTCTCTCTCTCTCTCTCTCTCTCTCTCTCTCTCTCTCTCTCTTTCTTTTTATTTTTCTCTTATCTCTCTCTCTCTCCCCCCCCCTCTTTACAATTTTAGTCTCGGAACAAAGCCTCAAAATAGTCTTGTTGATGACGATAAACGTTAGGTAAAAAACAACAACAACCACAAAACAAATATAAAACTAAGCCAAAAAACGCCCAGAGAAAACTAAAACTGTGATTACATCTTTTGTTCCATGCTCCCAAAATAAAGCTGAGTATTTTCCAATTACGTCAGTATGGTCACTTTAGTAGTTTGTATGACCACTCCAACCCAAGGCTACACAAAGACTGAAGAGCACCAGTTGTTGTGTTGTCGTTTTAATTTCTTTGTAACATGTCGACGGCTGGTTGCTCGAAATGGTTGTTAAAGTGCCCTCACTCCCCCCCCCCCTCTCTCTCCCCTCCTATCGTTCTATCTCTCTCCTGTCGTTTTATCTCTCGTTCTATATCATTTCGTCATTCTCTTTCTCTCTCTCTCTCTGCCTTTTGCTCTCTCTCACTCTCTCTGCCTTTTGCTCTCTCCCTCTCTGCCTTTTGCTCTCTCTTTCTCTCTCTCTCTCTCTGCCTTTTGCTCTCTCTTTCTCTCTCTCTTTCGTTGTTCTCTTCGCTCTCTCTTTCTCTCTCTCTCTCGCTCTCTCTCACTCTCACTCACTCACTCTTTCTCTTTGATGTTGCGAGATGGTTAAACTAAGTTCTTTGCGCAAAGAAATTCAGAAATGTGACGTTCAATATCATACAATAACCGTAGAAGATTGAAAAACAACCAAAACAAAAAAAAAAGATGAAGAAACTCCAATCCCTATATATTATGTTACAGCTACTCCTAATGTTTATCTTTGTGACAAGTACCAGCTCCAGAAGATTGGAATCTTTTGAAGGGTCGGAACAATAAAATCGTTGAACATTGAACAGACACAGTTTTACTTGATGGAAAACTCTGATAGATATATTGATGAATGCTCTAACAGCAAACGATTAAAGAAATAACCAAATAACATCAAATAAACTATATAATAGGATGAAAACAAGATCTGAACAACTTGCTAAACATATTTTGGGTATTTCCTATTTCCTTTTTATTTTGTCAGAAGAAAGAAAAACACCTAAAGACGTCATCCAAGAAAAACACCTAAAGACTTTTTCCAAAATAGTTTAGAGTCCATTATTGGGCCCTTTTAAAAATTCTCTTACACACAAACATTATACAAGCACACACTATACCACAATAAAAATACCCCGTCCCTCCAAAAATATTATTAAGGGCTTTATAGAAACCGTGAATTTACTTTTTTGCAAATCTTCGATTTGACAGATATTATTTTTTTTAATAAACCCATTCTCGGTAGCTTTAATATCTAGTTTTTTTTCTCTCCTAGAACCAAACAATAATAAACTATTTAAGGCTTATCGCCCATAAATCTATTTAATCCAAAATCAATCTATCAATCTATTCAATCGGAGTTTCATCGTGATCGAAAACTGATATTCTGATACAGACAAAAATATAAATACCGGAGAAATCGGGAAATAAAATGCATTAATTTCCGGAGATAGATAGAATTTCAGTTAGATAAAGCCTCTTGATTTCCTGTTGAACAACATAACATAGGGCTGCAGCAACCCCCCCCCCCCCCCCCCCCCCACCGNTTTGGGTAGCCCCTCTGGCCGCAAATCCCCTCCCACGAACTCGGTTCTGGCTAGTCCTCTTCAGCTCGGCCCATGTACAACCAGCGGCTTTTATCTCAGCATCGGTGCGTCGCCGCCAAGTCTGTCTCGAACGTTCGACCTTGGGGGTTCCACTCCAGGGCTTGCCTTGGTGATGTTGGATACAAGCTTTCGTAGTGTGTGGCCTATCCAGCCCCATGGGCGCTTTCTGATCTCCGTCTCAATGGGGGTTTGCTTCGCTCTGTCCCACAGTTCTTTGTGATAGATAGAAGACTGCTACAAATATTTTTTCTCATTTAGTATAAGGCTTTTTATTAAACTTTAAAGATCTAAACATTATAAGGAAGCATCTGAATTTGTTATTTATTATATAGCTCTTTAATTGTTTTCTTTTTCTAGAAAATGTTTTAAATATTTTGTTCTAGTACCAAATCAATTACTTTCTTCTTCTAGAAAAATATTGTTTTGAATATTTTTTTTTGTAGTACCAAATCAATTAGTTTCCTCTTATAGAAAATCTTCTGAATAATTATTTATACCCCTTTAAAGGAATTTAAATCAAAGCCGGATATCTAGATTTGTAGATTTTTTTTCTTATCTCAGAAAGATAACATCAAAAGACACTATTAACGAATTCCTCTCATCTTGGCCAGTGAGATCTACATTTAGTTATCAATAGAAATGCTGGTAATAGACTGATGAATATTCATTATTCCATTTCTTGAAGTTTGTAGAATCAGTGCGTCATCTCTATGGTAAAAACGTATATAATGAAAATTTAATTATTTTTTTTTAAAGAGGATTTAATTATTAATGATCTGTCACAAAAATTAATGTTCTGTTCAAAATGATAAATGATTGGAATATTTTTTTAAAGTTGCGATAAGTATAAGTAAACCAAATCTTGTGTTCTCTACATCGAGATTTGCTCTCTCTCTCCCTCTCTCTCTCTCTCTCTCTCTCTCTCTCTCTCTCTCTCTCTTTCTCTCTCTCTCTCTCTCTCTCTCCTTCTCTCTCTCAGGGTATAACGGTTCCTAGGTTCTCCTGAGGGATCTTATACGGCGACAGATAAACCACATATTTTTTAAACTCGAATCGATTTATTGGCGTCACCTTCCAACCTGATTTTGTTAATCTTTAATCCTTTTTAAAAAAATAATTTGACCCTGAACTTTTCATAATTTCGTTTGTTCCGAAACATGCCCCAGGAAATACAAACAAAGGTCAAGATCACTGAGAAATCTCAGATTCAAGCAAAGAGGAAGTGGAGCGTGTTCCTAAAAATAGTCTTTGAAGGTCCAAATCAAGTACATAGTTACTTTTATAATGGTTGGGCTCTGTTACAGTATCAGGGAGTTTCATAAGATTGGATAGACTGAAATAAAATGATGAGTTTCAAATCAAGAGAAGGAAAACAGTAAAAGTTAGATGGTGGGCTTAAGGGCTGGACTGTCTTCTTATTTAAATAATTAAAAATGGAGAGTATTAGGGGAAAGAGTAAGGTATAAAGAGAAGAATATAGAAGAGATTAAGAGAAAGATAAAGACGGAGATTGAAAGACGGAGAGACATAGAGAGGGAGGGGGTAGAGAAAAAAATAGAGAGAGAGGGATAGAAAAATGGAGACAAAGATTCGGAGAGGGCGAGACAGAGAGGTACATGGAGAGAGACAAACAGATACAGAAACACATACACGAAAAATTGTGTTAGCAACAAAAATACTCCCTTTCTTTGCTGTTTGATAATTATACTTATGAGCTTTTTATAACTCATATCTTTGTTATGACTTTACCATTGAGTGTATTACCATTGTCTGCGTGTGTAAAATACATTAAATATTTATAAATAAAGCTTCAACCATATTTACTCACGGCTTTATAGTTAAAGTTTGCATAATTTTTTTTTTCAGATATTAATAATTATATGGTAACGGTAAAGAGAATGGTGAAAATTTAAAATTCCTTAAAGAAACGAGAAGATTTACTCCGACCAACATCTTGATAAACGGAAAAGGTATACAGTTTTCAAGAAATTAAAGTTTTCTATGCTTCTACATTATACAATACTTTTAAAAAGCATGTCACTTGAACTGTATCTCGTACGGCAATAACAATTTGTTAAATAAATTATGTATATAATAATTTTCATTTTGAAATTTTTTTTTCGTTTCAATCGATTAGTTAACTCTAGACCAATACAAAAACACGTTTAGCAACTTATACATGATTAAACATTCTGTATATTATAATTATGTTAGACCTATTTTTGATCTATATGTAAGGTTAAAAAGTGCTTAAATACTTGTAGTGTCTCTGGATTAGTTAACAATTTTGTCTAAAATACAGATGTCGTAAAACGAGATGTGAAAAACACTGCCTTTGACAAAATGGATTGCTCTATTTCTTTGTAAGAAACGAAAACTATAATTCCTCAGTGATCTAAATCCGGTTCAAAAAAAAAAATTCATACTTTTGTTAAAACATTGTTCACGCGTAATGTGTAGTTCGTTAAACTTTAAAATAATGTCTTTTTCTCAAAGAATTGCACTTGGTAACCTTCAATCTCTTAAAAATCTGATCTGTCATGCGTAGAGTAGTAAAATTGTAGTTTATTTTAACATAGATGTTGACCAACGCAAAATTTGAAAAAAAAAAACCCGGAGAAATACGGGTTTCAGGGGTATAAATTGCCCCATTTCTTTGTAATAAGCCAAACCTAAAATCCGTCTGTGAGCTTAAAACTTTATAAGAGTTCTGTGTACACATGGAATATAGTTTGTGATTGAAAAAAAAGAAAATGTGGTTTTCAAATTGCGGAACTGAATTTATTGCTTTTCTATCTCTTGTTAGAAGAAGAAAATCCCAGATACGTTGAAAGAACCAGCGCTGTCTTGAGATAGGGATGACATTCATTTATGTGCTTTCATTAAACTATTCTCTGTTATCATTTTCTCTTTGTTCTATATTCTCCTTTAATCCCTTTCCTTCACGTTTTTCAGAAGATACACGATATAGAAACCTATATGTATATATAGAGATAAATAGAGAAAGAGAGAGAGAGAGAGAGAGAGAGAGAGAGAGAGAGAGAGAGAGAAAGAGAGAGGGATACAGTGAGTGAGAAAGAGAAAGCGGGAAAGGAAAAACACACTCTTGAAATAAAGAGAGAGAGAGAGAGAGAAGATAGATAGATAGATAGATAGATAGATAGATAGATAGATAGATGGACAGATAGATAGATAGATAGATAGATAGATAAGTAGATAGATAGATAGATAAATAGAAAGAGATAGAGAGAGACAGAGAGAGAGCGCTAAAGAAAGAAAGAAGTATTGTAGAAAGAATGAGAATAATGTGAGCATGAGATTAAAAGAACGAAAGTGAGGATTCTCTGCCCAATACGATTCACACCACTTGACCTCGTTCCACCCCGAGAACGCTCGGAAGTCATTTCCGCTCATGCGCGCGCATATCATGAAAAGCCAGTTTGTTTGTGACAGAGTGGGCGGGATCTGTGGGCCTAATCCATTGTTCCGAGTGGCGAGCCTTGAATAATCTCCAACCCAAAAGCTTCGAGATTTCCTACTGCCGTCTGCTTGCCTGTTTAGAGAGTAGTAAGTTGTGAGCGGACATTGAAAAGTTTCCAGATCTGCAGTTTTAGTAAACTTAGACATAACAGCACGATAAGGTTCTAGGTGTACAGAAGAATCATCAAAACAAATACTGTAAATAGTCACAGATCGAATATAAGACAAAACAAACATAAGGACTAACGGTCTAATTATGAAACGTTTATAGTGCAAACTTATAATTGCGTTTTTGTTTTTCAAAACAAAACGTGTAGATGTAATCTTTTTAATATCACCCCGTGAAGTGCTATACTGTGGATCGTGAAAGTCAAAGTTAGCCTTAAATCTCGTTTTTCCCAAGAAATCCATTCATCGGAAATCTAGCTTTAACTCTTAGTTCCAGGATTGGCTACTATCAAAGAGTCATTTAATTAAAAAAAAATATTATTCAAAAGATGATTCAATTATTAATACTGCATATTATATGTCTACTGCACCGGCTGAAAAAAAGCAACATGACTTGGTCTCTCTCTATATCGTCACAGTCTTTTTTTTCGGCGACTTTTTTTTTAGATAATGTTAAATCAATTTTTGGAAGGATCATCCGGCAAAATCAATACGGTTTTAAATATCAACTCCGCAGCTTCACAGCTTGTTTGTCGCCTCGAACACATACAAACTGATCAAACGTTACGATTCAAATGTATTCCACATTTGGAATACAATAATTTTGAAACTTGACCTTATGTGAGTTATAAAATAATCCCGTAAGTTTTTTTTCCCCAAGAATTCTTGTATTGGATCCAGACCTTGGACTCCATCTTCGCCAGTCTTAAGCATTGAGTGAAAAAGTCTCTGCTGTAAATTATTGGGTTCTCTCTCTCTCTCTCTCTCTCCCTTTCTCTACCCCTCTCTATCTCTCTCTCTCTCTCTTTCTCTCTCTATGGTTCTCTCTCTCTATGGTCCTTTATCCCTCTCTTTCTCTCTTCCCCTCTCTCTCTCTTTCTCCCTCAACCTCTCTATCTTTCTCTCTCTTTCTCTCTCTCCTTCTCTCTCTCTCTCTCTCTCTCTCTCTCTCTCTCTCTCTCATTTCGTTTCTTTGCTGTCAATGTGGGTTACCTCGAAAGGATGAAGGCCAGGCTAACGTTATCTGTAAGATCAAATCTTCACTATAAATATATATATATATATATATATATATATATTTTTTTTTTTTTTTTTTTTTTTTTTTGGGGGGGAATATAGTTTTCCTTCTACTTTCACTTAAATTCATAACGTAAAAATTATAGGTGTTTCTTTCTAACAGTAAATTAAATGGTGTCCTCATTTCACAGAAGATAATACATTATAACTTTTTTTTTCTACATGTTTCATATTTGACAACACAATAAAAAAAAAAAAAAACCAAAAAAACCCCACAAAAAATCTAACAAAAACAAAAAAAATGATGTCAGTACTTGTCGATGTCAAAATGTACTTTCTAATCTCCTCCATTGGTTTACAATTTTAAAAGGTTTTTTTAAGGTCGTAATGCTCCATTGTGTATAATCTCCTTGATATTGTGCCTACATAAGATTATAACATGTCGACTTATTGCACTTCAAAATATGGGAGATCGTTGTAAGGTCATACTAATTATTTAACAGCATTTATTACACCGACGACTTACCGACCATTACTTTAAACAGTAAATGTAAAATTTGATACATTTTACTTAATATAATTATAAACCTGAGCCAATTTGGAAACGAAGAAAGTCATCCGAAGTTGAAACCAGAAACCAGAAAAAAAACTTAAGATTACTACTCAATTGCTAAGAACCCCAGCGGATGCATGTGCAGGAGTAATACAAGTTGTTGTTGAGTTGGTTTAACGTCCAACATCAGCACTATATAGGCTACAACACTGACGTCTGACAATTTTATGTGCTGCCACACACGAGACAGGGCGGGGAGGCCATGACTCCTGTCTCAGTCGGTCACATCAACCTGATACCGACTCAACCAATAAGGAGTGCAATCGCCAAGGTTCGAACCTGAACCTTTTGCGTCGGAAGCCGATGTTCTACCCCAGGACCACCGCGTCCCCCAAGTAATAAAAATACACTGTAGTACTAAAGAAAAAAGAAATACTCACAACTAAACAACTGAGCGACACGATAGAACTAACACAACAAAAGGTTTAAAAAGTACATACTTTTCGCCTTTATTGTCACCATTAGACGAGTCTGATAAAACCAATAAAGGTGAATCGTTTTGATGTGCTTTTTAAACCTTTAGTTTTGATGGTTTTACCGTGTCCCTCAGTTGCCAAGTTGTGAGTATCTCTTATTTCATTATAACCCAAACTAGGTCACAATGAGGAAAACAACTTTATCACAGGTTAAGCAGTTATACAAATGTAATGACTTCATCAAAACTCGTGATTGCCCTGTACAGACAGATTCTTTTGTGACGAGGTATATATAAATGAATGTGTGACTCTTTAAGTCACTCTTTTTATCTCTCTCTCTCTCTCTCTCTCTCTCTCTATATACTACCTATAATTTGTTTTCAGTTTAACTTTATTATTCAGCATTATTCTCTTTTTTTAAAATCCATCGACTGTACGTTTATAAATTGGCTCTCTAGGCATATTGTTTAATAATAAGTATGCTGTGCATTTAAAACATTTCACGTTTGTGTGTCAACAATTGTCAAGTTTTAAATTGACACGAAGTTGGACAATAATTATGCTGCTTCATGAACGAGCGGTTGATTTAAAAAAACTCATAATTATTTGCAACATCATTGTATCCAAGCGTAAGATTCGAGAGGCCGTATGTACAACGCCGCGATAGCCAACGACTTGTATGAATACAGGAATACGAAGACTTAAGACTAGTCGTAAGCTACTGATAGGTTGTACTTATGGTTCGAAATGTTCAAAATTTCGCAAAAGATTCAATTTAATTAGATAAAATTATGCAATGTATGACTTTGAAAGTTCTCTTATAAAACATTTCAAATTTATCAGGATATAATTATCTAGACGAAACCTCACCTAATCATTGTCTTTATCTGTAATAGCACAATGTATTATGATTGTTATCATATTGATTTCTCGCGGATTAATTTATTTTTATACACTAGGTCATGTGTGTAAGTGTAACAACATTCTGTTTATGGCTTTCTGGTTTTTGTCTTATTTTGTTCAGCATCATTATCGTTTGCATTTTTTTAGGCCTTTGAAGTTGTATATAGATATAAGAAACTCTTCATTATAATATTGAAAAACAGGTAAATTTGTATTTTCTAAAATATAATTATCATGGTTTTTCCCATATTTCAGTGATCGCATCCGTGACTTCGTATCCATACAATGTGGATTCTGAGGAAGTTCAGATTTCACATGATAATACCAGCGGAGATGGAGAAATTTTGAATGATGATGACGGTGTCAGTGGAGATGGCGAACTTTCTCGTGAAGATGACCATGTCAGCGGAGATGGGGAAATTTCTAATTCAGATAACCATGTTGTCTTTATTGGAGATGGCATTATTGACGGGGATGGTGAAATTCTTCATGGAAATGGAAATCCGGATGGTTTATCATCCACCTCTAACACAGATGTTGTGGTTGACAATTCCAACTCTCTTCTTCCTCCGCCAAGCAACATAAAAGAAACAGTAATATTAATCAAAAAAAGGTTAAGAGTTGACCAGCTGCTATACATCCGAGGCGGAAATCCTAATGCTACAGGTATCCACTGCTTCAATCTTGATTACTACCTATTACATTGTAAATCCTTTAGACGATCAGTGTAAAGGTTATCTGTGAATCTATATAAATTATAATATATATATTTTGTAGAGTCGAGGCGTTCTTAGGATAAAGCTCGAAGACGGCTCAACCTATAATTATGAAATTTTCACTAAATCCATTTTTTACTATATACTTTGTTTACCTGGTCCTTTTTTATTGATTTATTTTTTCATAAATTTATTATAATTAAAAATAAAAATAGTCCGCCTTAAAATCTCCGGATCGTCTTTTATAATAACTAGATCTAGGCTTGGTTAGTCAAAGCGTCATTGACTACCAAATGTTCTAATTGCTGCCTCTACCGCTGGACTTCAGCAATCTATCTAGATCTAGAATCTAGGCTTACTTTAGCAATCTATCTAAATCTAAAATCTTGGCTTACTTGAGCAATCTTTCTAGATCTACAATCTAGGCTTAACTAATGAAAAGGGTTTTATAGATCTAGATTCTAGATCTAATATCAAATTCAGCACCTTTATTTTGTTTTTTTTTCCAGTTTCATCGCACTTTTTCTGAGGTCGAATTTGCTCATTTGGTATAGCATTGGTCTTCAGTTCAGGACGTTCGGGGTTCGAATCCCACGATGGTCAGTTTTTTTTCTTTTTTTTCTCCGATTTTTGTCCCCTGTAACTGGTTGGGTCGGTGTCAGTATAATGTGACCGGCTGAGACAGTCATGGTATCCCCGCCCTGTCTCATGCGTGGCAGCACATAGAGGAACCTAGGAGACATTAATCAAATCATGTGCTTCAAGGGGTAAAATCTGTCCATCATTAACAGCAGTAGTAGCATAGCTGTCTAGATATACGAAAAGAGAGAGAGAGAGAGAGAGAGAGAGAGAGAGAGAGAGAGAGAGAGAGAGAGAGAGAGAGAGAGAGAGAGAGAGAGAGAGAGAGAGAGAGATAATAAAAAAGAAAGGAAAAAAATAATAATTACGAAAAAATTTAAAGGAGGAGTATATAAAGAGAATAAAGAAGAAAGAAGAAAAAAGAGAGAGAAAGAAAGAAATTAAAAAAAAAAGAAGAGAAAAGATAATTTCATTTAATAAAAAAAGGAGGAAGCAAAAATATATTAACTGATGGCAAGGGGTCTAAAAGTTCCCCTTTCAAAAAGAATCGGCTTACTTACAGACAATTACATTGTATTCAACCTGTTAGTATGAATGGGACCCCAGCTTATTTAAAGAAATTAAACAAAGAATACTTTAGCAGAACGTTGTACTATGGCCATGTTTGCCATCGTTTTGCTGGCATGACCTGGGTTATAAGGTGTATAGAATTTCACCAGTCTTCTCCTAATCTCAAATTATCACATTAACTTCTCTTTATCTTTCTTTGTCGCGACAGAATATGGATCTATTAGATTTCTAATGACAAGAATCTGATTGGTTCATAAAGAGATTGAATTTTTTAATCTAAGTTTATAAACAGATTGGTGTTAATTTATTTGGGTTTATAAAGAAATTGGTATTTTTAATTGAGTTCTCAAGTAAGCCATTGCCCTCCAACGAGGACATGGTTATATATATGTGATTATGTACTCATAAGTTCAAACTATCTTGTTGTCAGGCTCAAATTTTAACTGAAAATGTATTTCGCGCCAGTTATTATAAATTTTAGCACGTGTTTATGTTTTGTAATTAAGAATACGATACTAGGTACATTAGTGCAAAGTACTAATTTTGTATTTTAAACAGCGTGGCGTCTTTTTACCCCCCCCCCCCCCCAAAAAAAAAAAAACCTTAACCATCCTCTTTCTATCTCTCGTTAAACCCCATGAGTATCTTTAGACATGGCGGCTAATTTTCCCGCCGGATTTTTAATCACAGGATTTGGTGAAGCTTACCACGAAACTTGACACTATCGATATTATCCTCGCACGTATCGATACTGGCCACAAAAGCCAACGCTGTTTCTACCTATACAAAAGACCCTCTGTCCAGATGGGAGAGAATGTCCATCACAATTTTCTCGCACAACATCCTCCTAGGCTAGTTTGAGCGCCTCTTGAACTTCTCCTCGTACAGAAGAGAAGAAGTAATCACAATCCGAGACATGGCGGAAACACGAGAGATTGCTGTAACACTATAAATATATCGAAACACATGCCTCAAACATGATTTTACGTGCTGTCTCGCAGAGTCATTGCGAGGATACAAAGACTCCTGTCTGCTGTCTCAGCTGTTCACCTGATTTTGACAACGATACAGCTCATAGTGATTTTAATGTGACCGGCTGAGACAGGAGTCATGGCATCCCCGTCCTGTCTCGTGTGTGGCAGCACATAAAAATTGTCATACGTCCGTCTTGGGCCCGTCCACAATATAGACAATGACGTTAAACTAACTCAACTACTCAACTACAGCTTGTAGTCGACGAAATTCGACAAATAAAATAGCATTTGGTCGTAGGTTTCGAACCGAAAACCAAACAACGCTCTCCGCAAAGATGTAAAACCCTCTGACAAAAAAATTTCAAAAAATGTTCAATCTTTTCGGGAAGCTGGTGGCAGAGTGCACGCTGGTCTTTGCAGAGAAGATCTCTGTCCATACCATCAGTGTTTTTTGTTTGTTTGTTTTTTTAATTGTCTAATTGTCTAGTCTATTGATCTCAAGTTAAATCTAGATTTTCGACGTATTTTTTTATTGATCAAATCTAAATTTGATTGAAAACAGCAACGGCAAAAAAATCGTTATAAATAACGCCCCCCCCCCGAAAAAAAACAAAACAAAAAATAACAAAACAGCAACAACAAAAAAACAACAACAAATAAACATCAAAAACAAAACAAAACCGCCCCTCCAAAAAGTGTTAAAAACAGCGGCTTAAAATTACGCAGATATTCAATTCAATACTGGTATACAACTATTCCAGTACTTGTACTTCATTTTTTTCACCTTTCATGTAGCTTTTCTTCCAACAGCAACAAGAACAACAACAAGAACAACAACAACAACAACAACAACAACAACAACAACAACAACAGCAGCCTATAACAAAACAGTAACATTATTATAATAATAACATTAGAAAAACCAACCAGCTGCGACTTAAATTATCTATATATTAAAATGACAAAATAGTTTTACTTTTTTTTTCATTTCTCTTCGGATAGTTTTACTCTTGCTTGTGCAATCAATACCATGCGATAGTAGCTAGAAATATTTGATTAGCCTTTAATCCATAATCCTCTGAGTGGGTTTTGTTTCCCGACGACACTTCCTTGAACATCATGCCAGACTTAAACCCTGGACCTAAGGAGATTAAAGCACCACCGCGAAGAATTAATATCAAGCTCATCCAAAGTGCATGATCCCCATGATCGTCATTGGCCAAACACACCCAGACACCTAGGGCTCTAAGTACAAAGTCACAACTCATTGTAACAAAACCCGATAAACAAGGCTTATGGCGAGTCGTAAGAAAACCCGATAAACAAGGCTTAAGACGAGTCGTAAGAAAACCCGATAAACAAGGCTTAAGACGAGTCGTAAGAAAACACGATAAACAAGGCTTAAGACGAGTCGTAAGAAAACCCGATAAACAAGGCTTACGGCGAGTCATAAGAAAACCCGATAAACAAGGCTTAAGACGAGTCGTAAGAAAACACGATAAACAAGGCTTAAGACGAGTCGTAAGAAAACCCGATAAACAAGGCTTAAGACGAGTCGTAAGAAAACCCGATAAACAAGGCTTAAGACGAGTCGTAAGAAAACCCGATAAACAAGGCTTACGACGAGTCGTAAGAAGTTTAAGACGAGTCATAAGAAAACCCGATAAACAAGGCTTAAGACGAGTCATAAGAAAACCCGATAAACAAGGCTTAAGACGAGTCGTAAGAAAACCCGATAAACAAGGCTTAAGACGAGTCGTAAGAAAACACGATAAACAAGGCTTAAGACGAGTCGTAGGAAAACACGATAAACAAGGTTTAAGACGCGTCGTAAGAAAACCCGATAAATAAGGTTTAAGACGCGTCGTAAGAAAACCCGATAAACAATGCTTAAGACGAGTCATAAGAAAACCCGAAAAACAAGGCTTAAGACAAGTCGTAAGAAAACACGATAAACAAGTCTTAAGACGAGTCATAAGAAAACCCGATAAACAAGGGTTAAGGCGAGTCGTAAGAAACCCGATAAACAAGGCTTAAGACGAGTCGTAAGAAAACCCCATAAACAAGGCTTAAGACAGTCGTAAGAAAACCCGATAAACAAGGCTTAAGACAGTCGTAAGAAAACCCGATAAACAAGGCTTAAGACGAGTCCTAAGAAAACCCGATAAACAAGGCTTAAGACGAGGCGTAAGAAAACCCGATAAACAAGGTTTAAGACAAGTCGTAAGAAAACCCGATAAACAAAGCTTAAGACGAGTCGTAAGAAAATCCGATAAACAAGGCTTAAGACGAGTCATAAAAAAACCCGATAAACAAGGCTTAAGACGAGTCGTAAGAAAACCCGATAAACAAGACTTAACACGAGCCGTAAGAAAACCCGATAAACAAGGCTTACGACGAGTCGTAAGAAAATTTAAACACGATACACAAGGCTTAAGACGAGTTTTAAGAAAACCCGATAAACAAGGCTTAAGACGAAACCCGATAAACAAGGCTTAAGATGAGTCATAAGAAAACATGTTAAACAATGCTTAAGACCAGTCGTAAGAAACCCGATAAACAATGCTTAAGACCAGTCGTAAAAAAACACGATAAACAAGGCTTAAGACGAGTCGTAAGAAAACCCGATAAACAAGGCTTAAGACTAGTCGTAAGAAAACACGATAAACAAGGCTTAAGACGAGTCGTAAGAAAACACGATAAACAAGGTATAGACGAGTCGTAACACCCGATAAACAAGGCTTAAGACCAGCTTTTAGGAAACCCGATAAACAAGGCTTAAGACGAGTCCTAAGAAAACCCGATAAACAAGGCTTAAGACGAGTCGTAAGAAAACACGATAAACAAGGGTTAGGACGAATCGTAAGAAAACCCGATAGACAAGATTTAAGACGAGTCGTAAGAAAACACGATAAACAAGGGTTACGACGAGGCGTAAGAAAACACGATAAACAAGGCTTAAGACGAGTCGTAAGAAAACACGACAAAACAGGCTTAAGACGAGTCCTAAGAAAACCCGATAAACAAGGTTTAAGACGAGTCGTAACAAGACCCGATAAACAAGGCTTAAGACCAGTCGTTAGTTACCGCGACCTTGTACTTACAACCTCAAGGCTCTAAAGCACAACTTAATTATGGCGGGAGATACAATTCCCAAGAGAAGAGGCTGACCTTTAACCCCCAACTGCTGCCCACAGAAATTGGCATTATTCACTGCGGAGCGGCGATGCGCACCAAGCTTCGATTCTTGGAAACGGAAACGGGAAGCTCAGTTAATCGCTGGTTTGGGTCGCCCCGTAAGGGTTAACCCGTCTCAGTAGATGACATTTTGTAGAGGAAAAAATACGGATCGATTCCTGGCCCTCTATTTTCAGACATGATTAGAACGAGGATATTAGGCTGACGAGTTCCCGACAATGGCCTCTCTAGCTCTTCTATCGCCTACAGTTCCGTTTCTTTTCTATTGTCTAGTCTGTTCTTTTCTTCTCGTCTTAGCCCTTCCTTCTCTTCTAAAGCCCCATCTTCTTCTCTTCCATCAAGTTTTCTTGGTGAATTAGCAATATATTCTTCTTTCTTTGCTGTTATCTCTTTTGTAGTTTGGTTCATATGCAACATCGGTATATGCACATTCATCTCTTAGATTGACCCTAGCAACGAATCAATTGACTGCGTCCCAAACCAATCTCGTCGGGAGACGGCTTTTGTGACGTCATGCTATGAAACGCTCAGAATGTATCTGGGATATAAATTGTCTGTGGTAGATGAATGTACTGCGGCATGTGATAGTTATTGTTGGGACTATGAGGCCAACACAAGCTTGGATTTTAGATTGAATGGTTGTGCTTAAGACGGACTACTTAGGGCTTTTTTTTATTTATTCATATCAAGGATTTATAGATCAACTGTCTATGATTTTATTTCCTTGAAAACTTTGCTCAGAACGATGCATACTTAGTGAAAAAATAACACATAATATTTAAAAAAACCAACAAACAACAACAACAACAACATCGAACTAACACAAAACACTTCAATACATTTACCTCGTGAACATGGTAACTTTCATCTTTTAAAATATTGAGTTTTTTTAATGCATCTATGCTGTGACCTCATGATTTATAATAATAATAATATTATTATTATTATTATTATTATTATTATTATTATTATTATTATTATTATTATTATTATTATTATTATATCTATCTATCGATCTATCTATCTATCTATCCATCCATCCATCCATCCATCTATCTATCCATCCAGCCATCTATCTATATTTCTATCTATTGATCAATGTATCTCTGTGTCCATGGAGCTCTGAAAAAAGCGTTCATATATTTTTTTTCTTACGACTTACTTTTCGTAGACATCAATTGCAAAATTGAGCATATTATTGCTAAAAATTCGTCTACAGTTCTGGATTTAAACGAGGGAATTAAAAACTCAAATAATAGAACTGAAGTATTGCCACATAATTTAATGTACCTAGCAAATTTTCACAATGACTTAAAATACCTTTCCAACTCCTGATAATTTCTTAACAACTAACCTATTACATAGTTCAGTAAGTAGTGTCATTGATCTCTCTTGGCAAGAGGAATTTGTGCTTCCTAGAGGCTGGCTGTTTGATTCCCGTCCTAGTCATTTGTATTTTTAGCCAATTTTATGTCTTTACGTCTGTCTCCCTTTCTCCCACGCGCTCTGTCTAGAAATAGTTGCTAATATTTAATTATTGTTCGTTATTTTTAATGATGATCTTTATTATCTGTATTTTTATAATAATTACGATAATGAAAGTTTATATATTAAATGTACGTTCATTGTCATTTTAAACGAACAATAATTAAATATTAGCAACTATTTCTAGACAGAGCGCGTGGGAGAAAGGGAGACAGACGTAAAGACATAAAATTGGCTAAAAATACAAATGACTAGGACGGGAATCAAACAGCCAGCCTCTAGGAAGCACAAATTCCTCTTGCCAAGAGAGATCAATGACACTACTTACTGAACTATGTAATAGGTTAGTTGTTAAGAAATTATCAGGAGTTGGAAAGGTATTTTAAGTCATTGTGAAAATTTGCTAGGTACATTAAATTATGTGGCAATACTTCAGTTCTATTATTTGAGTTTTTAATTCCCTCGTTTAAATCCAGAACTGTAGACGAATTTTTAGCAATAATATGCTCAATTTTGCAATTGATGTCTACGAAAAGTAAGTCGTAAGAAAAAAAATATATGAACGCTTTTTTCAGAGCTCCATGGACACAGAGATACATTGATCAATAGATAGAAATATAGATAGATGGCTGGATGGATAGATAGATGGATGGATGGATGGATGGATAGATAGATAGATAGATCGATAGATAGATAGATAGATAGATAGATAGATAGGTAGGTAGGTAGGTAGATAGATAGATAGATAGATAGATAGATAGAAAGAAAGAAAGATAGATAGATAGATAGATAGATAGATTCTATCTATCTATCTATCTATCTATCTATCGATCTATCTATCTATCTATCCATCATAGAGAGATAGATAGATAGATAGGGAGAGACAGACATACAAGACTAGAAAAATAATTTGAAGTGTTTAGGATCTTTGCTACTCTTAAGTCCCTTGTTTTCATAATGGGTATAAATGTGTCTTACTGCGTTTTAAACTTCAGACCAACCAAATTACCATTAATATTCATCTTTGTCTGAATGTCTGGATGTGTTATTGACAGACAGACAGTGGAACTAATTCAAGACAGACTAATCCATCGTCTCACGCGCTCTGTCTAGGATAAATAAATCATAGGACAAAGAAAGGATTAAATTATGCGAGCATTAAGTTAAGAGCTTGAAAGAGGCAGATACAGATGGATATATTGATATATTATAGGAAGATAGATAGATAGAGAGAGAGAATATTTTTTCATAAATTTATTATAATTAAAAAAAAATAGTCCGCCTTAAAATCTCCGGATCGTCTTTCATAATCACTCGATCGAGGCTTGGTTAGTCAAAGCCTCATTGACTACTAAATGTTCTAATGGCATTGCTGCCTCTACCGCTAGACTTCAGCAATCTATCTAGATCTAGAATCTAGGCTTACTTAGGCAATCTATCTAAATCTAAAATCTTGGCATACTTGAGCAATCTTTCTAGATCTACAATCTAGGCTTAACTAATGAAAAGAGTTTTGTAGATCTAGAGTGTAGATCTAATATCAAATTCAGCACCTTTATTTTGTAAGTACTTCCAGTTACACCGCACTTGATCGGAGGACGAATTAGCTCATGTGGTAGAGCATTGGTCTTCAGTTCAGGAGGTCCGGGGTTCGAAACCACAATCGTCAGTTTCTTTTAATTTTTTCTCCGATTTTTGTCACCTGTAACTGGTTGGGTCGGTGTCAGTATAATGAGACCGTCTGAGACAGTCATGGTATCCCCGCCCTGCGTAGCAGCACATAGAGGAACCTAGGAGATATTAATCAAATCATGTACTTCAAGGGGTAAAATCTGTCCATCATTAACAGCGGTAGTAGCATAGCTGTCTAGATATACGAAAAGAGAGAGAGAGAGAGAGAGAGAGAGAGAGAGAGAGAGAGAGAGAAGAGCGAGCGAGATAGAGAGAGAATGGGAGAGAAAGAGACATAAAGAAAGACTCATAGAAAAATGAATTGTACACGATTTTCGCTAGGTTTAAGTCACTTGTTGTCTAAACCACAATGTGTATAACGCCCTATTATCATTAATTTCTAAAATAGTGAGAGTTAAAAAATCCAGTAAAATAGACTGATGCAGTAGTGGAAAGAAAACACATCTTGTTCTGCCTAGATCGTAACCACAGTAATTGTTGTACAACGCCCTATCTGAGCTCTAAAGTACTGAAGAATTAGAGCGTTTTAGAAAGAAGGTGACGATAGATCATATCGTGACAAACTTTGTATGCTTGTCACAGATTTGCGTTGTTGTTTTCTACTTGAGCCCTCTGGATAAAGCTGTCTACAAATTATACAAGGGTGGCGCGGTAGCCCTGGGGTAGAATATCAGCCTCCGACGCAAAAGGTCCGTGATTCGAGTCCTGGCGATTTCGCCCCCTACTGGTTGGGCCGGTGTCAGTATAATGTGACCAGCTGAGACAGGAGTCATGGTATCCCCGCCCTGTCTCGTGTGTGGCAGCACATACAATTATCAGACGTCAGCCTTGGGGTCCGTCCACAATATAACCTATATTATGCTGACGTTGGACGTTAAACCAACTCAACTACAACTACACATTATACAAATCTAGAACTGATACAATGTTAGTCTTGGCGCTGGTTGAGTTGAGTTGAATTTTTATGTTCTGCCACACACACGAGACAGGGATACCATGACTCCTGTCTCAGTCGGTTACTTAAACTGATACCGACCCAACCAGTAGAGAGCGAAATCGCCAGGGCTCGAACCCGGATCTTTTGCGTCGCAAGCATATATTCTACCCCAGGGCTACCGCGCCCCCCGGGGCTGGTTGAACAATGATAGGCGTTTATTGAACATTGATAAGAGCCGATTTTACACTAACAGGTCCAAAATGAAAAAAAAAAGAAGCAACAACAACAAAACAAAGTTCTACCCCCCCCCCTCCCCTACACCCCTGGTACTGGTTGAACAATGATAGACGTTTATTGACCATTGATAAGCGCCGATGTTACACTAACAGTCTCCCGAATGAAAAAAAAAGCAACAACCACAAAACAAACAAAAACAAACAGCAACTACAAAAACTCTACCAAAAGCTGACCGGGAGGATGTGTTCACATTGCCTGAGTAGGCAGACGGTTGACGAGGAATTAACTACCCCTGGGAGACTGGTATTGCACTATTGCCTCAGTCGACATTTACCGGTCGAGTAAAGAAACATAAAGAGGAGATAACTATGTCTGGGGTAGGGTGTCGCTCTACGTCATCCCCAATTCCAGGAAACTCGTCAACCCCATCACATCAGATGATGGTGATGACCTTGGTGGGCAGGTTTTTCGTAAAAAAAAACATAACAAAAAAACAAAACAAAACAAAAAAGAAGACGTTGTGACGTCAAGATCTGATAGTTAGGCCTATGGCAGACACTGAGGTTTTCACTCAGGAGTTGTTGAGTTGGTTTAACATCCATCGTCAGCACAATTATACTACTTACTATATTGTGGACGGGCTCCAAGACTGACGTCTGAAAGCTTTATGTTTTATGTGCTGCCACACACGAAACAGGACGGGGATACCATGACTACTGTCTCAGCCGGTGACATTATACTGACATCGACCTAACCACTAGTTTACATTAACAGGTCCCGAATAAACAAAAAAGGCAGACGGTTGATGAGGAATTGAGTGTTTTTAGGAGACTGGCATTGCACTATTGCCTCACTCGACATTTACCGGTTGAGTAAAGAAACATAAAGAGGAGATAACCATGTCTGGGGTAGGATGTCGCTCTACGTCATCCCCAATTCCAGGAACATCGTCAACCCCATCACATCAGATGACGGTGTTGACCTTGGTGGGCAAGTTTTTCGTTAAAAACAAAAAGCAAAAAAAAAAACAACAAAAAAAAACAACAACAAACGAAGACGCTGTGACGTCAAGATCTAATAGTTAGGCCTATGGCAGACACTGAGGTTTTCACTCAGGAGTTGTTTGATTTGGTTTAATGTCTATCGTCAGCACAATATATTATTGGCTATATTGTGGATCGGCCCCAAGACTGATGTCTGATAGTTATATGTGCTGCCACAAACGACAAAAGCGGGGATACCACGATACCATGATGCATGTCTCAGCCAGTCACATTGGCTAAGGAAGGCGTCACCTTCAGTTGTATACTGTTCTATCTCATTTCTGAAATACTTAAAATTAGAGTATTTTCGAAACGAGATTATTTAACTGAGGTGCGAAAGTAACCAGTTCAAAAACTGATCCTGACATTAAATATTTTGTGATATGGAATCCTTAATTGAAAGATTTGTAAAGGGTCAAAAATGAAGTTATTTTCAAACTTAATCCTCTCATCACATTTTTTTGGTCAAAAATGAAAAACCCAATTATTTGCCAAACGGCTTGAGAAGTATTTTCAGTTATTTGCAGACTTAATCCTCTCTTCACCTTTTTTATGTTGGGATAAAAAGCGTGTTTTGGGATGAAAAAAAGCTGGGGGACGGGGTGGAAGGGAAAATGGTGATTTTTTTTTTAAACGAAAGGATATTTCGGATTTAAAAAAAAAAGGTGTATTAAATCTCAGCTTGGGCTCTGTAGTCGTATACATTTTTCAGAATATAACAAACAGCAACTACAACAACTACAACAGCAACAACAGCAACAACAACAACAACAACAACAACAACAACAACAACAACAACAACGACAAACAACAGCAACAACAACAACAACAACAACAACAACAACAACAACAAAGCAAACGAAAAAAAAACCATTTAAAGCTAAAATCTATTTGTTGCTAGCCGATTATCAACATCGAGTCTATAAATTCTTTCTAGATAGTGGTTTCACGCATGCGCAGAAGAGCTCCAGCTAGGCCAGGCGTCACAATTTTTAAATTCTTGAACCCTCTCATAAGATTCTGATGCGTGTGGTTGAATGACAAATTTACTCATCTGTAAACAGGGGAATCTTTTCACTAGAGCGGACCCAATTATTAGAGCTAGGGCAGCTCGCCCTCACAGCAAAACTCTTTCAATCTAAAATAACTTGGTTTTTTATGTTCTCTTTAGAATTTACCTTAAAAATCAGCCTCGCAATTGCCTTCAACGTTATTTCTGTGAAATATCATAATCAAAAACGAGCACTCTTGTATGGAAAAAAAAATTATGATTGGGTTGAAAAAAGTAATATTTTATCGATTTTTGTGCACCCCAAGTTTGAAGGATAATACAAGCAAATGAGGGTTCCAGCGATATCGTAATGGGCTAGCAGCCATTGGGGGGGGGGGGGAGTCTAGGGTAGAACATAGGCTACCGACGCAAAAGGCCCCGAGTTCGAATCCTCGCGGTTGCGTTCCCTACTGGTTGGGTCGGTGTCAGTATAATGTGACCGGCTGAGACAGGAGTCATGGTATCCCCGCCCTGTCTCGTGTGTGGCAGCACATAAAATTGTCAGACATCCGTCTTGGAGCCTGTCCACAATATAGCCTATATATATATTGCTGATGTTGGGCGTTAAAACCAACTCAAATCAACTCAGCTAGAAGCCATCAATGTGAAACCATGTGGCAAGTTTTCTGATAAACCCATGAATGGAATGTGTGCGATGCATCACTAAGTAGGTTTTAACGAAGATGTCCTTATAATTATCTTGAAATGGCATGAAATTTCAGGATGTTGGGAGGGTGCGCAATTTGGAAGCATATCAGGAGAATTTTGTCCAATAACGTCGTAAAATTAATGTATACCAAAATTGGCAACGCCACCTAGTGCAAGAATGATCATTGAAAGAGTGTTGCGATTATGAATGACTGTGTAACATTGCCTCTGACAGATATTATATCTGAAGTTGCACTTTTATACCATGCTATTCTTTTACCTCTAGCTCCTTATCTCAGCAGGAGAGGGGCGCTGGCCCTGGGTAAAACATCGGCTTCCGACGCAAAAGGTCCCGAGTTCGAATCCTGGCGGTTGCGTTCCCTACTGTTTGGGTCGGTGTCAGTATAATGTTAGCGGCTGAGACAGGAGTCATGGTATCCCCGCCCTGTCTCGTGTGTGGCAGCTCATAAAATTGTCAGACGTCCGTCTTGGGGCTCGTTCACAATATAGTCTATATAGTGCCGATGTTGGACATTAAAACCAACTCAACTCAACTCAGCTAGAAGCCATCAATGTGAAGCCATGTGGCAAGTTTTCTCAAAGAACCATGAATGGAATGTGTACGATGCACCACTAAGTAGGTTTTAACGAAGCTGTCCTTAAATTGCATTGCTGGAGAATTTTGCCCAATAACGAGGGACGGCCAAAAAATAAAATAAAAAATGCCGGCTAGAGGCCATCAATGTGAAGCTATTGTGGGAAGTTTTCTCATAAACCCGTGAATGGGATGTGTGCGATGCACCACTAAGTAGGTTTTAACGAAGATGTCCTTATAATTATTTTGAAATGGCGAGAAATTGCAAGTTTTTGTTGTGAGCGTGCGCAATTTGAAAGCATAGCAGGATAAATGTCTGTAAGAACGAGGGGTGTCGCAAAAGTAAAATATAACAACGCCGTAAAATTAATGTATAGCAAAATTGGCAACACCACCTAATGCAAGAATGATCATTGATAAAGTGTTGCGATTATGAATGACTGTGTAATATCGCCTCATGCAGCTCATAATTATAATTATCTGAAGTTGCAAATTCATACCATGCTATTCTTTTACCTCTAGCTCTTTATCTTAGCAGGGGGCGCGGTGGTCCTGGGGTAGAACATCGGCTTCCGACGCAAAAGGTCCGTGGTTCGAGCCCTGGCGATTGCGCTCCCTGCTGGTTGGGTCCGTGACAGTTTAATGTGACCGGCTGAGACAGGAGTCATGGCATCCCCGCCCAGTCTTGTGTGCGGCAGCACATACAAATGTCAGACGTTGGTCTTGGGGCTCGTCCACATTATAGCATATATAGTGCTGATGTTGGATGTTAAATCAATCCACTCAACGTTATCTGCTAGGCAAACAAATTATCTGGTTGAAGAAGTCACAAAGATGGCTGCGAACTCCATTTTTTAAAAATTTTTATAAAGAGATAAGATTGTTTTTTTTTATCTTATTGTCATAAAGATATTCCAATTGATCGCAATGGAAACTATATTGAAAATAGGGATGTAGCTAATAATTATTGAACTCTGCAAGTGGACTAAATTGAACAATTGGTTTATTATTGTACATAATTTGTTAATATTATATAGAAAAAAAAAGACAGACAGAGGCAGCTGAAGCAGTGACCCACAAGAGAGACAGAGAGAGAGAGATAGATAGAGATAGAGAGAGAGAGGGAGAAAAGATAGGGAGAGAGAGAACAAGAGAGAGAAGAGAGAGAGAGAGACAGAGAGAGAGAGAGAGAGAGAGAGAGAGAGAGAGAGAGAGAGAGAGAGAGAGAGAGAGAGAGAGAGAGAGAGAGAGAGAGAGACGGTAAAATGTGAAAGATGTAAGACCAAAGAGTAATGGAAGAGAATAGTTGAAAATAACAAGCTAGGAAAGGAAAGTAAAAAGATAAAAAAAATTTCTGAAGAAAATTCCGGAAAGAAAGATACATAAGTATAATTATATAATCGCATTGATTCCCATAAAATAGAAAACTCATCTTAGAAGTTTCTGGATTAATTGAAGGTCGAATTTTCTAACAAGAGGGTCAGTTATAGGTAGGTAGGAGGTAGGAGAAGAAAATGGGTTATTGTCTCTTGTCTTGTAGAGCACTGATTACAACCTAAAACACCTTATTGTCTTACGTGGCCTGAAGGCTTTCGCAATTACAATGTCCCTTGACTTCCTGTATGGAATCTGATATAACAAGAGAACAACTAAACACAAACTAGAAGTAATAAGAGTAATGGTCATACTAAGGGTACATTGGTGAAGAGACAAACAGAAATGTAAAAACAACGCAAGTGGAAGGGAGAATTTTGGTCAAGGTGATGTAGAGATGGGAAGGATTCGTTAGTGGTTTTTGACCTGGTTTAGGATGAGAAAGTCTTGCATGATGATGATGATGATGATGATGATGATGATGATGATGATGATGATGATGATGATGATTATGGAGATGATGTTGGTAAATATAAAAATGATGGTCATGGTGGTGATGTTGATGATGATGATGATGATGATGATAATGATGGTGTTGATGGCGATGATGATGATGATGATGATGATGATGATGATGATGATGATGATGATGATGATGATGATGATGATGATTGCCACTAACAATTACAGTGAGCATTTTTTAAAGACTAAGGAAAAATATCTGCTTCTGAACCCATATCTAACCAAGTCTATCACTTTAATAAACAGTGTAACGAACAATCAAACAACCAGTTAGAGAACGATTGTGAAAGACTCTTTTCTTTAAAAAAAGAAAACAACAACAACAACCCAATAACAATAATAACGCTGATATTATGTAATCATAAGTAATAATATGTCATTATCTAAACAAGGGAGTTTCGTTCTTTTTTGCGATTCACATAAATCCATCTCATTACTTTTTTTTCTATTAAGAATATTTGGAGAGCTATATATTATTTTTTGTAATCAAATGTTCATTTGCAAAAGTATCAATGCCGTTAATAAGGTAATGGATGTGGGCATTTTCTGGGCTACCCTTGTTTACTTTGTAAATGAAAATCTTAACAAGAAATGAAAAAAAAATGAATAGAAAGACGAGCTACTAGAAAAGAAGAAAAAAAAAACGAAACAAAAAACCAATTGCATCGAAAGAAGGGCTACTTGGAAATCAAGGAGTTAGGGTTTGGAGGAAACGGAGAAATAGAGATAGATAAATATTTGGATAGATAGATAGATAGATAGATAGATAGATAAATAGATAGATATATAGATAGATAGATAGATAGATAGATAGATAGATAGATAGATAGAGATGATGATGATGATGAAATTGATAATGAACTATGATGATGATAATGGTGTTAAAGGGATGATATGATTAAAGTTTAGTGTTAGTGTTTAACATTAAGTGTTAGTAAGCTCATAAGAAGAAAATAAGCGAAACTCTTCTGAAATCCTATTCTTAAAGTACAAAATCATGTAAAACTCGTATTACTTTTAGAAAAGGTCTAACAATGAGCCAATGAAGTATGTTTATGGATAATGAGAGAAACACCCACTAGTAATTTTTTTTAAAGCAACAGCAGGAAATACATAATATTAAGTACAAGGGAAATGTCAGAAGATATCATCTGGAAAGGATTCGTTTGTGGCTTATGCCTAGGTACATGGTTAGATCCATGATTATAAAGGCTTTGGTTATAATAGTGATGTTGATGATGATGATGATGATGATGATGATGATGATGATGATGATGATGATGATGATGATGATGATGATGATGATGATGATGATGATGATGATGATGATGATGATGATGATGATGATGATGATGATGTGATAAAGATATTGATGCTGATGAAGATGATGATGATGCAATTTTTAAAGATTAACGAACAATGAAACAAACAGTTAGTGAACTACTTTTTTAATTTAAAAAATGCCAATAACAATAATAGCGCTAAAAACGTGTAATCATTACTAATAATAATTTATTATCTAGACGAGAGAGGTTCGATGTTTTTTGCGAGTCACATAAATCCATCTCATTCCTTTTTTTCTATGAAGAATATTTGGAGAGCTATATATTATTTTTTGTAATCAAATGTTCATTTACGGTAGTAATGTATCATGCCGTTAATAATGTAATGGATGTGGCCATTTTCTGGGCTACCCTTGTTTACTTTGTAAATGAAAATCTTAACAAGAAATGAAAAAAATTGAATAGAAAGACGTGCTACTAGAATAGAACTGAAAAAAACCACCCAATTGCTGTATTAGCTAAGCATCGAAAAAAGGGCAAATTGCAAATCAAGGAGGTAGAGTTTGGAGGAAACGGAGAAATAGAGATAGATAGATATTTGGATAGATCGAGAGATAGATAGATAGATAGATAGATAGATAGATAGATAGATAGATAGATAGGGGAGCGAAAGAGAGAGAGAGAGAGAGAGAGAGAGAGAGAGAGAGAGGAACAGAAGGAAAAACGAAAAAAGGGAGAGAGAGAGAGAGGAACAGAGGGAAAGACAAAAAGAGAGAGGGAGAGAGCATCATAAGATCTTTCAATTCTCTAAAGAAGCAAAGCTTTCACATAAAGCTAAGAAGATAATTTTTATGTCACACACAATATCTAGAAAACGGAGAAACTTGTTCACTCCAACACTTTCACATAAAGCCAAGAAGATAATTATGTAACACCCACGCTCTAGAAAACGGACGAACTTTAGCACAATTACATGCAATTCCCCATGAATCTTGTAATTTCTTCTTCGATAACGTTGTTTCATTTTTCCTGACCTTCGCTGATGGAAAAAAAAATAATTAAATAAACTAAATTTAGCATGCTAGGGGTTTAGCAGATTAAAGTTAATGGGTCGAAACATGAGTGCAATGTTCAGGTTCGTTTCGTGATAAATGCTATTTCTTGCAGAAAAATCGTATATGTAGTGTCTGAACAAGGGTAAAGAAAATATTTATAATTATAATTATAAATATAATATTAAAATGAAATTAATAGAACTCCTTCTCTGATGTTATAAACACTCAGTGCTATTGATAACACTAATGTTGTAACTTAACCGTAAAGAACACTTTTTAAAACCTTACAAACTACTAACTTAACCTTTTTAACACTTCCCAGCTCAACTCAAATCATTGGGCCTATATATTGGCCCTAAAGTTTTCAAAGAGTTAAACAAAAATTGTTATGTATCTCAGTCGAGTCATGGTTGCTTCCAATCAAGATATCCCGGATTCCATCTCCTGGAATTCCACGGTATGCCCGCTCTACCTCCGTGTGGCAGCAAAAGAATATCATACTTTACTCTGGAGACCCGTTGCACGTTGGATCTCCCTTAGGAACCCAGAAAGCTAGATCGCTTTGTCACACTATTTCTTTCTCTTTCCTCTCTCTCTCTCTCTCTCTCTCTCCCTTTCTCTCTCTTCTCTTTCTTACTCTTTCTCTTTATTACACTTTCTCTCTTTTTCTTTCTCTCTCTCTCTCTCTCTGTTATGCTAGGATGTAGCTTTTCTTGCTCTTTCTCTTTCTTACACTTTCTCGCATTCTCTCTCTCACTCTCTCTCCCTCTCTTTTTTCTCTAACCCTCTTTTAATCTCTCTTTCTCTTTCTCTCTCTCACTCACTCTCTCTCTCTCACTCTCTCTCTCTTTCTCTCTCCACCAGAAATTTGGCTTGGAAACTGTGACTTGGATAACTTCAGAAACTAGATACGCTCTCGTCACATTCCTGCATCAATTCCAGCTACAGATTAAAAGCAAACACATTCTTACATTCTACAGCGCCAAGAAAATAAGTTTGATTGAAACGATTGCATCATCCAATAAACGATGCTTGTGGATGTTATTGGCACTTGCCATTTTTTATGTTATTATCTTTAACAAATGTGAATATAACCGTGCTTACATTTATTCCATTCTAAAACATTGATGAAAAATACATTTCTTGTTTTTGGTTGTTGAACTTCAATATAATAGATCCACCCATACGTGTAACGGAAGCGAGTGAGAGCTAGAGAGAGAGAGAGAGAGAGAGAGAGAGAGAGAGAGAGAGAGAGAGAGAGAGAGACAGAGAGAGCGAGAGAGAGAGAGAGAGAGAGAGAAGAGAGAGAGAGAGACAGAGAGAGACAGAGAGACAGACAGGGCGAAAGAGAGAGAGAGGGGGAGAGAGACAGAGAGAGACAGAGACAGACAGGGCGATAGGGAGAGCGGGGAGAGAGACAGAGCCAGACAGAGAGAGACAAAGAGAGACAAAGAGAGACAGATAGAGCTAGATGGAGAGAGGGGAGAGAGACAGAGAGAGATAGAGAGAGAGGGGGGAAAGACAAAGACAGAGAGGGCGAGAGGGAGAGAGGGCGAGAGAGACAGAGACAGAGACAGAGACAGAGAGAAAGAGAGAAAGACAGAGAGAAAGATAGAGACAGAGAGCGATAGAAGGAGACAAACACACACAGAGAGAAAGACACACACACACATACACAACCAGAGACAGAGAGAGACAGGGAGAGCGAAAGGGAGAGAGGGGATAAAGAGAAAATGACAAAGGGAAGGGAGAGAGAAAGATACAGACAGACAGAGACAGAGACTCGGAGAAGGATACAGAGACAGAGAGGAAGAAAGGGAGAGAGAGAGAAAGAGAAAGAGAGAGAGAGAATAAGAGAGAGAGAAGGAGATAACATCTTTTCCATCAACCGTATTTGCACGGATAATAAATTAATACATTTCTTAACAATTTAATACGGCACTGGTGCAAAGGAGATGTCTGTCTGTTTGTTTTGTTGCTTAAAGTACAACGCCATCTCTATATAGGCTATATTGTGGACGGGTCCCAAGACTAACGTGGGAGACCTGGTTATTGTCTCAGCCGGACACAGATTCAACCAGCAGGGAACGAAATTAGACCAAAAAGTATTATTTTTGACCAATTGTGGTATTCGAACCACGGACTTTCCGATGTAGAGACAAACGCTCTAACATTTGAGCAAATTCGCTTCCGCTCACGGGGTTGGAGAAAAAAACTTGACGATAAACTCATATGATTGCAATTGGCAATAACTTACAACAAACCAATTACTAGGATCTATAAGATGGAGAATATTTAGGTATACCTTAATGAAGTGGACTTATGAAACGATAGTCATTTAGTGCCGAAAGTACAAGCCGTCATAAAAAATACACGAATAAGAAGGCTTACGACAAGTCTTAATCTGCCACAACGTCATACTTTCAGCACTAGTTTTCCCCGATTTTATCAGACCCACGCCCACTTATCAACCAAAATCACGCAGGAAAAACCTTTTTGGGAAGAAATATCTATCCATTAGGCAGAAAATTCCCTAACGTCTGGCAAGAGACTTCAATTATTTCACCGTTCGTTATCATTTTGTTGATTGCGCCAATGACTGCACTACTTCAGATGAAACTGATTTTAGTGTTATTATCATTGTTGTTGTTGTTGTTGTTATTATTATTATTATTATTATTATTATTATTATTATTATTATTATTAATATTATCCAATTATTATGTTGGAAGGAGGGGGCAGGGGATTCCTTTATCCAATAAAATTCCAAGGCAAGAATTTGTACTTATAAAGCATCGAGAGGGTTAAAGAAAAATATTGTCTAAGGTGTTACCGAAGGAGTCATGGCATCTACGCCCTATCTCGTATGTGGCAACACATAAAATTGTCAGACGCTAGTCTTGGGACACGTCCACAATATAGCCAATATAGTTCTGATGTTGGACGTTAAACCAGGTCAACTAAACTTGTTACTGAAGTGGATCTGTGATGATGATGATGATGATGATGATGATGATGATGATGATGATAAAGTGCTAATATTTCGTTCTTTTCTCGAGTGACCAAATTAGATAGAAGACCTGGTATCCTGTCTCTATCTCTGACGGAAAATAAGTAAAATTCTCAGACGTTGCTCTCAGGACCCGTCTGTTATATAGTCATGTCTCTGACGTTGGACGTTAAACCAACCCAACCAACCAACCCAACCAACCAACCAACCAACCAACCAAGCAACCAACCTGGCGTTGGACGTTGAAAAAAAAATTGTAAACACTAACCCAGCAACATATATGATTGCGATACATCCTATTTTCATTGTCTATTAATGAAAATATTTAAACCTTGGACCTCTGACTAAGCAATTCTGATTATTTTCCCATTGAACTACCGACGCCACTGAAATAAAGATATGGACATCACGTAAATCTCTAATTATTTGGGTTGGGCGAACTAACCCAAGAAACAGATTTGATCTAAAAGGCTTGGTTCGAAACCCACGATAAGGAATCTTTGTTTGTCGGATTTGAACCCCTATTGCTTTGGTCGGTGTCAGTATAGCATGACTGACTGGAACATGAATCCTGGTGCCTCTCTCTCTCTTCCTCTCTCTCTCTCTCTCTCTCTCTCTCTCTCTCTATCTATCTATCTATCTCTTGTGGAATACCGTCGTATAAACGTCAGACGTTAGTCTTGAGACATTTCCACAAAACAACATTGCTGCTGATGCTGTACGTTATGAAAAAAACTCAACCAAACTCCCTTGTCCATTTATTTTCTCATCTATATACCGTATCTTTGTATCACTAGAATTAACTCCGCCTCTTCCAGCATCTAGGATTGTTAGACTTCCTTTTCATTGGTAAAGAGAAAAAGAGTTGAGAGGTAGAAGGGAAGATATTAGAATACCAATACAGACTAGAAAATTAAAGAGAGAGGCATTAAATATTGACGCGACTTGGGTATAAAACACATCATAAAATTGTGAAACAGATAGAACAAAGGAACAAATGCGTCAGCAAAATAAGTTCTAAAAGTTCTTTCATTATTTTCTTAAATTAAAGAGACAAAAATAGAAGGGTCAACTTAAAATGGGTTAATCACATTCAATTAAACTGTAAACGAAACCGGTAAATAAAAAAAAACACACAAAAAACTTGGAGTCAGTTTTTTGGAGTTTTTCTTGGCCAATTTTTCCTCCTGGTATTTTAATCTCGTCCTTGAAAAAACTCTCCAGGAAGTGGCACTCATTCAGAATAAACCAGGAAGTGAAATACTTGTGTGGCAGGAATTTCAATAAGTTTCCCTGCCTATTAGATCGCCTACACTAGAGTCAAGGTTTTAACAAACGTTTTTCCGGCCTGATAGTCATAGATCACTGCCAATGGACCGTATTCAAAAATGATGTCCATATATGGATTTATAATCATCTGATATCCACATATGGATGTATCATTACGAGATGTCTACATATAAATATCTCATCACGTGATATCCATATATGGATTTATCAGTACGTGATATCCACATATGGATGTATCATTACGAGATGTCTACATATAAATATCTCATAACATGGTTTGGTTGGTTGGGTTTTAACGTCCAACATCAGCAACTTATAGGCTATATCGTGGACGGACCCCAAGACGAACGTCTGACAATTTTATGTGCTGCCACACACGAGACAGGGTGGGGATACCATGACTCCTGTCTCAGTCGGTCACATTATACTGACACCGATCCAACCAGTAGGGATTGCAACAGCCAGGATTCGAACTCGGGACCTTTTGCGTCAGAAGCTGATGTTCTACCCCTGGGCCACCGCGCCCCCCTCTCATCTCATAACATGATGTCCTCATATAAATAATTTATCTAAATCAGTTTAATTTTCCTTTTGTTTTTTTTTTTTAAGATGAAAATGTGAACAAACCTAAAGGGATATGACTAAGATATATTTTTCATTATTCTTCTTTTTTTCCCCTTACATCTGCAAAACTTAAACAAAATAATTAATAGTTAGACTTAGAATGAGCCGAACTTAGTAACTAAATGTTCAGAAAGCTATTTAAGCCTTTAGCTTAACTAAAGACAGAGTTGTTATAATGTATATAAGTTTATTAAATCTAGATCTATGCAAATTGTTGATGTTAGATTTTAACCCACACAGTTATTTGACTAGACCAGGGGCCACAAGATAACATACAGAGCTCCATTCATCTTTTAAATAGCAAATACTTATGACATCATACCAAATGTATAATTTTCCTGTAAAAACAATTGGTCATGATTTAGTACATCAAAAATCACTGATGACATGAAACCACAGCCTCAAATTGAGAAGATTAGTCTTTGACATTGTAAACTCTAAGTCTAAATCTAGATCTGGTCTAAAATTTCGATCAGGGTGTAAGACATTTCTTCATAGCTTAGAACCATTATAATGTTAAGTATTAAAGCTTGATAGCTTAAAATAGCCCAAAACTCTACCTCTAGACTAGAGAGTTTAGCCATTTTTTCCATTGATATAATTATTTCTCCATCTTTATCTTTGACCTTAACGTTTAGTCCTTGGTTCACTTCATGTTACATCCTAAACAGTGACAAGTAGATTTGGTGAAAGACTCAAAAGATCAAATCGAAGCATTGGCATGAATACTACTGATAGTTCTAGATACGTTTTCCCATTTTGCTGAGTGGTGGGCTCCAAAGTTGAGGTAAGTGATCTTTAGACTGGTAGCAGAGGGTACAAACCCGGGATAGATGGAAGGAGTGGTTGGTTGTTGGTTGGGTTGGTTTAACGTCCAACAGCAGCACTATATAGGCTATATTGTGGACTGGCCCCAAGACGGTCGTCTGGCAATTTTATGTGCTGCCACACACGAGACAGGGCGGGGATACCATGGAAGGAGTGGTCTGAAAGAGAGGCTTCCTGGTGAATTCTAATGAATAGATCTAGATCTAGAAGCTAGATCTTGATAGATCTGCTATTTAGTATGAGCGAGACTTTTTTTTTTTAGGATAAAATGTATTCATACATTTAGTTAACCTCGATTCATAGAATATATATGTACTAAAGCTTTGCTAATTATGGTTATCAAAGCAGAACCAATATTGCATAAATTTAGACAAGTAATGATTTGTGTGCAAAGGTAGTTTGCAGTAGAATTTGTATTTGACATGCTCGGACAAAGTGTGAAACTGTAGAACTCTTCAGTTCGCCAAGTACGACAAGTAGACTTAGGGTTAGTCTTACTCGTACAAGAGCAGATTCAATTTTTAGAATCTTATAGAAATGAAACTACGTAAGGGTAAAGTATCACTTTTTTACAACAAACATACGCTGTTTGGTATTTTTGGTTGTGAAATTCAAACAACTGTACCAACTTGTGTCGATAAATACTTCACTATTTAACATATATGATTTCATTAAAACTTAGGTTTTGAAAACATAGTATAAATTGACTCCACCGATTAATTATCGATAAGTGCCGGAAAAGGCCGTTATATTTTTTAAAAAAACGTATTTTGTTTGCAATAATACATGTGTCCTAACTTTCTTAATCGAATGTCGTAATCAGAAAAGTCACTTAGTTGTATTATTAAGAACTATTTCTACATACAAAAACTCTTTTTTTCAGACAGACATGCACCTTTGTCGGATATTATCAGACAGTTTCAGACACCGCGATTTAATGACGTCATACCGAAGGATTGATAACGTCGAATTAAAAGGCCATAAAACATTCCTTTACACCCCGCTTTCTTTGACTAGCAAGGCGGATCGGTGCAAACCAAAGCGTCCAAAATTGGAAGGCAAAGTCACTGAAAATAAAGTTGCCGCAAAAAAGTGAGCTATATTTCTTTTTAACATTTTCGCATCGCGCTAGCGCAGCGCAACTATTAAATCTTCTTTCTCAGGCAGAATTTTTATAAAACATGCACCAACACATTCAATAGCAAACCATAAATATGATTAATAACAGTGTTGGAAGCTTTGACTCTTGTCGACTAATCAGATTGCTTATTTGTTCGTTTTGTTACATAACATCGAACGTCAGCACTATATAGACTATATTGTGGTTAGGCCCCAATACCAACGTCTGACACTTTATGGGCCAAGCACGAAACTGAGAGACCTAGACTGTATTTTTGTCTTAGCCCGTAACATTATATTGTCTGCGGACAGAGACACTTTGTATGGATGGTTGTGTATCCGATTAAAAGTCGGCTTCAAGCTAAAATGATCCCAGATTTAAATAGCACTTCAACAAAATGGTGATCGATCAAAACGTTATTTGTACGATTTTTGCCCCAAAACTGCTTAAGTCAATGTCGGTATCATGTGACTGGCGACGACAGAAGTCCTCGTGTGTGGCAGCACATAAAATTCATTGATGTTAGTCTTGTGGTCAGCCCACAATAAGGCTATACTCAGGTGTGAAAGAGAGAACTATAGAAAGAGCTATAAAGTTTCCCCCAACACACACACACACAATAAAGCTATACTCAGGTGTGAAAGACAGGAGGAAAAGACGTACATAGTGCTGACGTTGGACGTTAGGCAACAACAACTTTTTCACAAATGTTGAATATATTATACAACACTGCCCACACAGGAATAATATTATACAAGCGGTCTGTGACCTATGCTTTGTGTACAGTCCATGGTTCTGGGGAAACCCGATAGAGCTATGTGGGGGAAGCCCCTTTAGTGAAGGCTGGCGGAAATGAGCCTCAGAAACAGGCGAGAGTAGGACCTCTTCAGCACGGCTTCTTGTCTTCAAGAGAGAGAGAGAGAGAGAGAGAGATAGATAGATAGATAGATAGAGAGAGAGAGAGAGAGAGAGAGAGAGAAAAGAGAGAGAAGGGAGTGGATGAGAGATACAGAAAAAAAATTAAATTAATAGAGTAGGAGAAGGTGTGTGTGTGTGTGTGTGAGAGATAGTGGGAGAGAGGGAGAGAGAGAGAGAGAGAGAGAGAGAGAGCGAGAGGGGGGAAGAGGGAAAGAGAGGGAACACAGTAAGAGCAAAGAAAACGTTTATAAAAAAATACATCTACACACAGAGACAGGCAGACAGACAGACTAACAGACAGACAAAAATATATAAAATAGGAGAGAGAGAGACAGAGAGAGAGAGAAAGAGAGAGAGAGAGAGACAGAGAGAGACAGAGAGAGAGAAAGAGAGAGGGATGCACTGTTGCCTATCTTCCATTTTACCGCTGCGTCACAGCTGCATCATTTATTGACTACCCTTGTAGGCGCGGTCTAATTATTCGGGAAAAGGTCATGGAACAAGTAACACACTAATTTAAATAAAATCAGTAACTTAAAGGTTAAAAAAGCAGGGGATAAAAGGGTGGATGAGTTGAGCAAAAGTTTGTTGAATGACAGAGAGAGAGAGAGAGAGAGAGAGAGAGAGAGAGAGAGAGAGAGAGAGAGAGAGAATGGTGCATGCGGGAGATGCAGTGTTGTCTATCTTGTCATGTATTGTCTACCCTTGTAGGCGCGGTCTAATTATTCGGGAAAAGGCCATGGAACAAGTAACACAGTAATTAAAAAATCAAAAACTTAAAGGTTAAAAAAGCATAGGATAAAAGGGTGGATGAGTTGAGCAAAAGTTTGTTGAATGAAAGATGAAAGAGAGAGAGAGAGAGAGAGAGAGAGAGAGAGAGAGAGAGAGAGAGAGAGAGAGAGAGAGAGAGAGGAGAGATACACATAGATCGGCAAGGATAGAGATAGACAGAGATAAAGAGAGGGTAAGACAAAGAGAGAAATTATTGGGTTCACTACCATTCATTTCTCCTACAACAAGGAATTAATATACAAGCTTTGCTGATGACCTTATTTTAATACCAAATTAAATTTTCTCTCCCCATTAATAATTTATGTCTCTTACCTACCCTATAGAGTAATGTTAGCCCATTTTTTTCTTTCGGAAATATCCATGAAAAATTTATTTATAAACTTCGCGCAATTGCAGCCCTATTCTAGCTCGAATTCCTGGGGAAAACAAAACAAAACAGGCAATACCCAAAGTCCTAGAATCTCGTCCAGTGTTTCAACTAATCTGTATAAGCCAATTCTCAACAAGGGGGGATGACTCCTTAGAGGTTACAAATACTTCAAAGCTCCGAATGTTACAAGTACTAGAGTTCCGTCCCTTCACAGCCCATAAACTTCAAAAATTCAAAAATAATGTGCTAGCTGGTTTAACAGTTTGTTCGATTTTTTTCTATTCCTTTTGTTTTTAGTGAGTTGTAAGTGTACTTCAAGTTAACAAAATTCTCTAAATTGACAGTAAATCAAGCCATTTTTACAGTCTTTACATTGACGCAAAATATTTAGGAAATCTTGAACAAAAACGTTATTGACACAAAAAGCAACAAAAGAAACACCTTCAGCAACTTTGTTTTAAGGCAGGTATTTTTTCTACTTTTTATTTGGGCAAACACATTGCCTCCGTATGTTTTTCTATACGTGGGTGTGTTTTTTTTTCTCGTTCTTTTAAAATAAAGTAAATTTGTATTTAAATTAGTTCCTTTGAGAGGAACCTTTAGACGTGCACTTGTTAATTTATAACAAACATGGTTACATTACATTCGATACAATTTATAATACAGAAAAAAGTTCATTTATAAAATGACGAAATGACGAAATGACGGGTATTATAAATTTCTCGATTTAACAGGAAAATAAAATAAGTTAAAACACTAAAACATTAGTAAGTCGTAAGGAGAACAAAAATATTGTATTCCTTACCAATTGTCCAAACACACATAAATTATACCTTCTCATTTTCATCTATACTCATTTACCCCTACCTATTTTGGGTGCCGAGTAGAAGGTGCGGGTTCGATCCCCGTCCATGTCATCAGTCTAAAAGTATGTCTTTACTTGTCTTATCTGTTGGTCTCAAGCTAGACCTAGGTTTGTGGCTGTCCCTTCTAACCTATTTTCTACACAGACATACACACACACATACACGTACCTTCACATTTTCCTCTATTCTCCTTTGGACCAATTTTAAAGGCCCCTCTACTCTTAACTCATATCACGCCCACACATTGTGATTCATTACACAGAGAGCTGTGACTGGACATTTAGTTTCAGTGCCTGAATCCATCTCTTTGCTCTTTGGGATGACGGATAAAGTTAAAAGTGAGTGGATTTACAGGCCGAACTTCGGATTGAGAGCTTAAGATGGAAGTAGAGGTGAAGGGTAAACATAGAAAGAGAGAGGGAGAGAGAGACAAAGAGAGAGAGAGGGAGAGAGAGACAAAGAGAGAGAGAAAGAGAGAGAGAGAGAGAGAGAGAGAGAGAGAGAGAGAGAGAGAGAGAGAGAGAGAGAGAGAGAGAGAGAGAGAGAGAGAGAGAGAGAGAGAGAGAGAGAGAGAGAGAGAGAGAGACAGAGAGCAGAGCAGAAGAGAGAGACAGAGAGAGAGAGAGAGACAGAGACAGAGGCAGACAGAGAGAGAGACAGAGGGAAAAATGACAGAAGAGGACAGATAGACAGACAGACAGAGAGGGAGAGAGAGAGAGAGAGAGAGAGAGAGAGAGACATACAGACATACAGAGAGAAAGAAAGAAAGAGCGATGCTTGGCCAAATTTTGTACGCGGAGTTGAGTTGGTTTAACGTCTAACATTAGCACTATGCTATATTGTGGACGGGCCCCAAGACCGACGTCTGACAATTGTATGTGCTGCCACACACGAAACAGGACGGAGATACATGTCTCATGACACCTGTCTCAGCCAGTCACATTAAACTGAAACCGACGCAACCAATGGGGGACGAAATTGCCAGGGCACGAACAACGGACCTTTTGCGTCGGAAGCCGATGCTTTACCCAAGGGCCACCGCGCCCACTTTTGAACGCGGAAGGATGTAGGTGGTTATAACCATGTTGTATCTTTGTTTTCAGTAACTTAATATCATTGGGGAAAAAGAACACTTTTTTACGTATTGGTAGGCGAAATAAAAACATTACATTTATTAAATTAATGATACATGCTATTACGCCTACGCGTTGGGTTAAAAAAAAAAAAGAAGAAACAAAGAACGATGAAAATGAAATATTACGCGCAAGTAAACTAATGTAGATCAACAATCCAGAAAGAACCAAGATCCACTAACTTGTAAAAAACATAATGCTTTTCTTGGATAGTTAATTAAATATCGATTTACATTTTCCAACCATTACCTACTTTAATGTGATCTTGTCTAGTGAAGTCAAGTTATTACTTTTTAATTAGCCTTTTTGGAATGTCATAGAATTTTATAGTGGGGGATTTCCCAATAATTTTAGTAAAGTTCTATTATTTTTTTCTTTAAAAAATTGCGCAACTTTCATAAGCAGTTAGACGAAACGTACTTATGTAGATAATTCCTTAAGTATTAATATTAAGTTTTAATTATTCAGCACATAGAATTCCAAATTTACCCTTTTCCCTTATGCAGGGTAGGAAAGTGGCTTAGGCGATAGAATGGGTGGATTTTAATTCGGAGGACCCGAGTTCGATTGCTATATATTCTGCCCAGGTATTGCCTATTGTTTAGATCGGTACCAGAATACCGTGGCTGTTTAAGATAGAAGTCCGAGCACGCTCTATGATTTTGTGTGGCAACATAAAAACTTCTGATGTTACTATTTGGACCCATCCACGATAAAACTATAGACTAGTTGATGACGATGGACGTTTAGATATCAAACAATGTTGTAACAAAGCAAACAATCTTATACGAGTAAAGTAAAAATAAAAATGTCCCTTTCCATGCTCTCTTTGTGTGATTCAACACCAACCTGGGTCTGTATGCAACTCTCACGCTTATTTATTTTAAACCTAACTTACTTACTTACTTGACTTATTGCCGTGTCGCGTCCCAGTTCTTCGTCTGTGTCGCTTTGGCAGCCTTCTCGATCTGTGATGTTAATTCCCTCCAACGTTTCCGATCCTGTGCTAGGTTTGTGATCTCGGCTAGGCCTTTGTTTGAATGCAGTCTGATTGGGTGTTGAATTAGAGCGAGATCTCTGTTAAACACTATTGGCAAAGTTGTTTTTGACCGTCCTCGCAGTTTGTTACTGTTAGGGATAAAGTATGCTCTTGTCGCGTCGCTTTATTTGCGGGAATGTCTTTGTCTCTACGTAACATATGGCCAAAGAGACTCTTAGGATAGCCGCTTAGGAGAAACTGTATAAGTCTGTGCTTATCTTCGTCGACAATTGTTTTTACTACTTCGAGGAGATGGCGTCTGTTGATTGTGTCAAAGGCCGCTGACATATCAATGCCAGAGATGTTGATAGTTGTGTCTTCTTTTAATGTTTTTGCTGCTAGCCATCTATGAGTCGAGATAACATCTGCGGTGCTACGCTCGGGACGGAATCCACTTTGGTTTTTCGACAGGTACTCCTCAATCCGTGGTCTTATCCGGTTCAAGGTGATTATCGATAGCGCTTTCCGGAGCGAGTTCAGCAGTGTGATTGGGCGTAGGTTGTTTGGTGGACCTTTCTTTTTACCGGGTTTTTGAATGGCTATTAGAACCCCGCCATTGATATCTAGATTCTCATGTTTTTCGAACTCTGTGTTGTATATAGCTGCTATAGTTTTGTCTAAAATTGGCGTGCCGTATTTTATGTCTTCGCCTGGAGCTTTGTTGTTGCTTAAGCAGTTAAAACTTTTTCTGACCTCTTCTGCTGTTATTTCTTTTATGAGTGGTTTCGCTGTTCCTTGGAATGGTGGTATAATATCTTCCTCTTTGTCTACAAATTTGTCCTCAAAGTGTGTGGAGACTATACATGATATGTCTTCAGGTCTTGTTGCTAGTTTTCCTTCTGAATCTTCCACCTTGGGGTTTTCAAATCTCTTCTGGTTAAGGAGTCTTGTTGCCTTAAACATAGCGTGGTCATTTTGTGAAGTGTTAATGCATTCAATCTTTCTATCTATCTCTTCGTTGTTTAGTTTAATCTGCCTTTCTCTGATGTCGTGTAGTGTTCTATTTCTCTCAGTCTTCAGAATAGACTTTTCCTCTGTGTTTCTTGTGTTTTGTATTCTTACTCTTGGATCCTTTTGTTTCTTAGATAGTAAAGAAAGCTCATGATCGTAGTTCTTGACATGTTTGTTGTTTTTACACAGACCGACACTCTCTTCCCCTGCCTGTCTTATTATTGTTTGCACGCCTTTCAGTTTGTCTGCTGCGCACTGTACTATGTTTGGTACGGTCTCGGTCAGGTTTAACAATAACAGTTTTGAATCCAGTTCATGTTTGTATTTTCTTAGTCCTTCGTTGGTGTTGAGGCACGGGAGGTTTAGCTTTGGCGTTGTTTTGTGCTGTCCTTTTTTCCACACTCTGTGTTGTTCTATTTTTACGGTCGTCTTTACCAGATTGTGGTCGCTTGTTAGTAAAGTCCTGGAATAGGATCTTGCGTTTTCCAATAAATGTTTGATACGTTTTGGGCACAGAATGAAGTCAAGTTGATTATAAATGTTTTTTGTATCTCCTGTTACACTGTCTTTTATTTGGCCTACCCATGTTGTTTGGTGTCGGGATGGGTGGTTAAAGGCACTATTTGAAACAAAAAGTTTCTTCTCTTCACACAATTCTAGAAGAGTTTGCCCGTTGTTATTTCGTTTACCCTTTGAGAATTTGCCGAGACAGGTGTAGTTGTCTCCTTCTTTGACTCCTCCTATTTTAGCGTTGAAATCCCCTGCGATGAAAAGTATGCTTTTATTTTCTAATCTATCTATTGTAGCACTAAGTTGATCGTAAAATATCTCTTTTTCTTCGGGGTGTTCTTCTGATATTTTAGTCTCTTGTAAGCAAACTAGATCTAGGTGGTAGGACTCTAGGTCTGTACACAACTGTTCTTTTTTTTAATTTTAATTCTTTAATTTCACTTGTAAATCCTCTTACATTAAACGTGCCTAAATTAAAGTTCATATTAAACACAGAAAAATCCAAGGGGGAATTTCACACAGATCGAGGAAAAAGCTGTTAGACTATCCGCTGAGCTCAGAGCTTAGCGTCAAGAGGTGTCAGCCATCTTGTCAACTACGCTAAAGTAAAAATCGTAACTGCGTGCATAAATTAGTGGCATGCAACTGTACGCATTTCCGTGGACAAATCATGATCTTCAGACGCCCTCAAAATATTTTATCGCCAACAAATCAATGCTTCAACCAAAAAGTTAAAAATTCTTTTAATTGGCAACCCAACAACATAAAGTTCTATAGTTCTATAATAATAATTTCACAGCAAACATTTATTTTCCTTTGGTTTTATATCTTTCGGGTTTAGATCTAGATACTTTATATTAAATACAAAATAGTAAAAATGTAAACAACTTTTTAAATAAGCAAAATCGGAAAAGATGGATAGAATGACAGCCGTTCAATTCGGATGACTCTAGATGAAACTTGTTTTTAGGGAAATTTTCTGTTAACAGAATATTCTTAGCGAAGAGCAGGTAGAGATTTAAACTTTTAGCAGACGTGATTTCTTGAGAGCGTCGTCCGCCCAGACCGGAAGTCCTCACGCACCGGAAGTAACTTGTCGGGAATGTAAGGATAGAGACAAGGGGAGATAATTGACTCTATGCTAACGTTTTTCTTTCTTTCTAAATCTAAGTTGAGTTGAGTTGTTTTTACCTTTCAACATCAGCACTATATAGGCTATATTGAGAACGGGCCCCAAGACGGACGTCTGACAATATTATGTGCTGCCACACGCGAGACAGGGCGGGGATACCATGACTCCTGTCTCAGTCAATCACATTATACTGACACCGACCCAACCAGTAGGGAAAGCAACCTCCAGGATTCGAACTCGGGACCTTTTGCGTTGGAATCCGATGTTCTACCCCTAGGCCACCGCCCCCCCCCCGTCTCTTCTAAGAACGAATTTTAATTTTGTATTACTTTTTAATAAATACAAAAAGAGAGATGAAACTTAAATTTTAAAAGTATTTCAAATTTGTTGTGAGTTATACTGAAAGTAATAAAATAAAAAAATCTAGCTCATAAATACTTTTCTACAGATATAAAATATTACATTAAAATAACAACAACAGTAGAATACATTTTATGTAAATACACTTCCGAGATTTCTCTAATGCAAAGAACATTCTCAATTCAAAACACAAATTGGTAAAGCTACAGGCGCTTGATAATTTCCTTTAACTTTCAAATAAAACATACCCTATATTTCCAACACACGAAAAAGAATTCATCAATATCAAACAAAAAACTTTGGAAAACTAATATACAATAACGAACACACAAGAATTACAAAAAATCCTATTAACTACCATAATGTCTTGTATAATTTCTTTCATACTCATTTCATCCAATAGCGTTTGTTGGTATTCCATACAATTAATTCAAACTGGGTCAAATCCACTTTTTATTAAAACTCTCTTTCCGATTTTAGACGCGCAAATAAAATGCTTTGTTAAAACTTTAGCTCATCTGTTATGCTTCACATCTCAATTCTAATAATTAAGAAAATATGTTTTATTCCCAAGACTATTAAAAGTGTCTGCGAATTATTGAAAACTATAAAAACGCAAATTAGAATTGTAATTAGTCCATCTAAACATTTAATATCAATCTTAATTAATTTCAATTAGCTTTTTTTCTTAGCGTCTTTTCCTGCGAAAACATTGTGAAATCCCCGTTTCCTTTTTTGGATTGTTAAGGCAACCCTGATTTGCAAAATTGTAAAAGAAAAGAAAAAGGCTAACAGAAATATAATACAGATGTTTTTCACTCAACGGGAATATGATTTCTTTATGGAAAGCATCCATTGTTGTCGCCATAATTTCAATTATTATTTTTTACACCAGTCCGCTGATAAACAAGTTTGACTATACATCGCGTTATTCCAATAGATCCTAAATTAGATCACGTCCCTAGATTTGTTGTTGCTTAGAACCCAACGTTCGCATTATATATTCTTTGTTGTTGACGGGTCCCAAGACTAACGTCTGATAAGTCTGCGTGCTGCCACACTGAGAGAGTGCGGAGATACTATGGCTGTGTCTCAGCCTATCATATTAAACTGACACCGACACAACTAGTAAAGGATAAAATCGCCAGAGTGGGACTCGAACTGCGGACCCCCTGTGTCGGGAGCCAATGTTCTACCTGCCCTTCATGTTCCTAGGGTTAACCTCCGAGTCACATACAGGGACAGTACGGAGAGAGCATTTCTCTAACTGTCAATAACAAAATATTTTGCTTGGATCCGCTCTGTCTCTGTTTAGTTAAAAATCACATTAGAAACATCTGAGATTCGAACTCTGGATTTCCTGTTCACAAGGCTAGATCACTAGCGAATGAGCTTAGGATATCATGTAGAACTCTCATTCTCTCTCTCTCTCTCTCTCTCTCTCTCTCTCTCTCTCTCTCTCTCTATATATATATATTATATATCTTTTGACGCATTAAGGAAAGAACAACACAGCTAATTTTCAGAGAGCTTCTTCTGCATTCATTTTCAATATACCCAAATCTTTTAAATTTACTAATTTGGCCTCCACATCGTTTAAATTTGCTAATTTGGCCTCCACATCATTTAAATTTACTAATTCGGCCTCCAAATCTTTTAAATTTGCTAATTTGGCTTCGAAATCTTTTAAATTTACTAATTCGCCCTGCTCAATGAAAGAGCCAGTGTGTCCAGGTTATCCCATAATTTCTATTCCAGCATTGTTGTGGAAAGAGAATGGTCTGTAAGGAATTGTATAGTAACTAAACTGTGGCATCTAGGAAGAGCACCAGCCTTATAGTTTAAGCCCTATGACTGTCAGTATTTGACATGGGTTGCTTGGTTGATTCGTTTGTGCTATGTACAAATACGCTGGGGTTCCGAGGTTCGAATCCCAGTAAGTGTTCCACGAAACATAACCTAAGGTTGTTCTCTACTCTGCTCGGCGTCGTGGCGCGGTGGCCCTGGGGTCCGACGCAAAAGGTCTGTTTGAGGGGGGGGGGGGTAATTAAATTTTTGAAAAGAGGAGGTTCATCTTTATGTGCCCATTTCTACCAAAATTGTAAATTGTAAGATATAATATAAGATAAGATAAGATAAGCCGTTATTATCCCTAAGATAAGCCGTTATTATCCCATAGGGATATTTTCCTTGGTCGTACAATAATACATTTGATTCACAACACCAGTTGTACATGATAGTGCATTGTAGATACGCTGTAAAATACAACTTTATAATATTTGCTGTAAGTGCAACGTCGTTGTCAGCGTTCACCACTCACACCAGTTGGCCTTCAGTGAAAAGCCAAAACCAGACTGCCGCTGGTGGCTGGGGTGGGGCTGTGGCTGGGCTGAGGCTGTGGCTGGACTGGGGATCCTTCATGGATCCCTCTCCTATTTATTTGCGCAGTCTCAGTCAGACCAAGCTTAACAAATACAAGAGGGTTTCACAATGGAAGCCAAAGCCCCACCACAGTCACCAGCGGCAGTTTACGTGTAGCTAGGGCTTGATTGATTCATCAACCTGCGCCTATTTGATCACCCTCTCTCTCACTCACGGACACTCCCTCTCCCTCTATCTCTTTCTCCTTCCCTTTCTCTCCCTCTCCGTCCCTTGCCTCTATTTTCTGTTGTGTAAATATCCTTATCTTTCATCATTAACAAAAGTTTTCAAATCATCACTAACCAAAACTTAAGTAATTTCCACATCATCACAATTATCTTTACATGTCCTCATTCCGCCTTTTGTAGGTGGTTTTTACATTAGTGTGACAAGAGTATTGATTTCTACAACAATAAAAAATATAAAAACTGTTCAGACTATTTAAATCTATATTCTATGTGACTCAGAGAAACGAAACTAAAGACAGACTGTTTGTATTCAAACAATTACCCTTGCTTTGTTCTTCTCTTCTTTCGAGGTACAGGTTTCATTTTAGAACTTGCGTAGGCGCACGTCATGTTCTATTAAACAAATTTATAAACTCAAGTCGACCCTTATTGCCCAATTCCTCCCTCAGTTTAATGTGACCGGCTGAGACAGGAGTCATGTTACATGTATCCCCGCCATGTCTCGTGTGTGGCATCACATAAAATTATCAGACGTTAGTCTTGGGGACCGTCCACAATATAGCTTATATAGTGCTGATATTGTACGTTCAACACACTAGAGAATGCGTGGAGACCTCATCTCATGTCTTTGCCAGTATAAATCACTCCCTTGCACTGACTCTAGGCCTCAGATGTCCATCTTGAGACTCCTCCACAATATAGTGCTGATGTTGGACGCTGAACCGACTCAACTACAACTACAAATCGTGACTTTGATTTTAACATTCTTACAAAGGTTCAGATCGACATAAAAACTCCACATGCCGTTGTTCCCAGAAAGAAATGCGAATCCATCATCCGCTATGAAAGAAAAAAATTATAATGTTCTAGGTGACGAAAATAACAAATAATTCTTAAAGAGGCAATGGTACTCATTGCGTGACTATCAAACCCAATGATTTCATATCCGACGTGGATTTTAATTGAACATTTTAAATTGAGACAAACAATAGTAACCAGTCTTTACACAATCATGATTGTCTAGACTTCGAATAATAGATGTCTCCGAATAGACTTAAAAGAAACACATTTTCGTATAGTAAGGATTACAGTGCTCTGTTATTTCTAATTAGATTGTAAGCTTAGTTAAGACATAATAATACTTATAGAGTATAATTATTGTTAGCATACTCAGCCGGCATATTAGCAACCTAAACAGTTCATATCGTGCTTCACAGCTTAATGATATATCTCTCTTTGAATCTTACTAAAATTCGTAACTAATTTGGAAGTATTTTCTTTTCTCTTCTTTATCAACCCTATATTTGTTTATGTCTCTGTCTGTCTGTCTGTCTGTCTGTCTGTCTGTCTGTCTGTCTGTCTGTCTGTCTGTCTGTCTGTCTGTCTGTCTGTCTGTCTGTCTGTCTGTCTCTCTCTCTCTCTCTCTCTCTCTCTCTCTCTCTCTCTCTCTCTCTCTCTCTCTCTCTCTCTCTCTCTCTTCTTTCTCTCTTTCTTTCTCTCTCTCTCTTTCTCTCTCTCCTTCCTCTCTATTCACCCCCCCCCATTATCTTTGTCTTTCTCTCACTCTATCTACTTATTTGCCTCTCTCTCTCTCTCTCCCTCTCGCTCTCTCTTTATATATCATTTTCCCTCGATCAATTTTCCATAACCACTTCGCGCATCGTTTCATTTCCCTAAATCTTTAAATCCTAAATCTTCCTTTTTTTCTTCTAGTCAACTCCCCATAAGTATACACCATCGCTAACCATACACCGTTCTTCGGCCATCGACATCTTTTTCGGGATGTTTCGGGACGAAAATAGGTAATCGAAACGGAGTTGTCAATACCAGACTCATAGATTAGAATATGTTTATACTAGGACTGCAAATTATGATAAGAGATTGAGGAAGAAGCAACACGAATCTTTCAACATGTTGTTGAGCTCTTCGAAAAAAAAACGATGATGTTTGTTTCTCAATAGGTTACGTTTAAAAACATGGAATTATTTTTTTCATAATTAGAGCCGCATCCATTATTGTATTCATTACAATCATCATCTTCTTCTTCTTCATCATCATCATCATCATTATCATCATCATCCTCACCATCCTCATCATCATCATCATCATCATCATCATCATCATCATCATCATCATCATCATCTTCATCATCATCATCATCATCATCATCATCATCATCATCATCATCATCATCATCATCATCATCATCATCATCATCATCATCATCATCATCATCATCATCATCATCATCATCATCATCATCACCACCACCACCACTACCATTATTTTCATGCTCTATGGACCAATCAAACCAATAAGTATTCAGTTAAACAATAATTAATCAACCATGCAACTTTGATCATGGAATTATTTTTATCATAATTAGAGCCGCATCCATTATTCTATTCATTACAATCATCATCTTCTTCATCATCATCATCATCTTTTATCAACGAGTCAAACAAGTGATCAACCAATCCAATACTCACAGACTTTGTACACATTAAACAATAACAATAATCAATTCTGAACTGTTTATAGTTTACGAAATATCTTGTTTTATTGTGAGTTTAGCAACGAGAAAAAAAACAGCGTTATACAATATGATTACACCCTACTCAGCGACAATCATGCACACACATAACGATCTCATTACCATGCTTCGCCAGTCTTGAAAAAAAATCCAATAAAAGTAGTAAGTACAACGCTCATCAAACTTAGTCCCTGGACTAAGACTACGTTTATATAGTAAAAGCTAATCCTTAGTCGTATGCTTAAGCTGTTAGCAAAGTTGTACACGTACATACTAACCTAGATAACCATTTTCATGTCAGTTTTTTTTAAATAGGAATACAAATGTAATACAGGTTTTTAAAAGTTCACCTATGACTGCAGTGCTCTCATTATTAATGGGCGAAAGTTTCAAACTCATGAAAAAGAAAAACTCTTCTTTCCCCTTTCAAAAAAAGTATTTTTTTTTTATTAGGACTCCCATAATACAAGGCTAAGTCTCCAAAGTTATAGAGACATTTGCAATAAGAGACAGCGTGAGTGACTTTATAAAACTGTACGAAAAGTTGTTATGCAATATTGTTGTAAAGAACCTAAGCATAATTCTAGCCAATCTATGCTAACTTTTTGTAAAGAAAAGTCATTGGTAACCTTGTAATGCTTGGGTCAACTCATGAATTTGGTCTTCTATTTTAAGAAGCCTTGGTGTTGTTGTTTATTTTTACTATTGAAAGGGGAAAATGTATTTCAAAATAGGCCAACTCCCCTACACATGTTTTATTTGAATGTAAATAACTCAGATAGTTCAGATGGTTACCTGTAAGGCGCAGCTTTATCAGAGCGGTAGTACATTTACCGCCAAACCATTGTTAAATATAATGAATTTGTTTTCCTTTTTCTTATTCAACCAAAGATCAAATATGATCATCATATAATTTCATTTTGTTCACATAGTTAATATGATTATTAACATAATCATAAAAAGAACTGTATTATTATTTTATATTTTTAGTATAAAGAGAGTGTTAAAATCAAATTATCATCGTTTTAAATTATTTGATAGAAAACAGTTACAGCCTCAACATTACAACGTGATAGATTTTGATATATTTTGATAAATTTTGATGAAGTAATGATGAGCTTGACTAGTTTTCCTCATTCAACGAAGTACATGGTACCATCACACATCCTAATTTGTTACAATATTACAACATGTCATCGTAGATCCGAAGTTGTATCACAACATTTCAACAAATCATCATACGTCCAAACTTGTAACAATACTACAAATTGTCATCTTACCTCCAAAGCGATATCAACATTACAATGTACCATCATATATCCAAATGTGTGACAACATTACAAGATGTCCTCTTACATCCAAAGTGATATCAACATTTGAAGAAACCATCATACATCAAAATTCGTAACAATGTTACAATATGTCATCTTACATTTAAAGTTATATCACAATATTTCAAGAAACCATCATACATCCAAATTTGTAGCAATACTACAGCATGTCCTCTTACATCCAAAGTGATATCAACATTTTAACAAACCACCATACATCCAAATGTGTAAACACATTACAAGATGTCATGGTACATCCGAATTATTATCACAACGTTTCAACAAACCATCATACATTCAAATTTGTTACAATATTAATATTACAACATGTTATCTTACATCCGAAGTGATATCAACAGTTTAACAAACCACAATACATCTGAATTTTAATAGCATTACAACATATCACCTTACATCTTAGTGATATCAACATTTCAACAAACCATCATACATCCAAATGTGTGACAATATTATTACATGTCATCTTACATCCAAAAAGATATCAACATTTCAACAAACCGTCATACATCCAAATTTACGTTATATAAGAACATGTCAACATACATCCACATTTATATTACACGCCATTGTATATATATTACTATTCACATGTCATCTTACATCCGAAGCTGTATCACAACATTTCAACAAACCATCAAGCATACAAATTGTCGTTAATATAAGAATATGTCATTATACATCCAAATTGATGTCACAACATGTCACCATACATACACTGTGATATTACACGTCATTATATGTGTGAATTGGTATTACAACAGGTCAAAATACATCCGAAGTGATATAAATATTTCAACAGACCAGCATACATTCAAATTGATGTTAATATAAGAACACGTCATTATACATCCAAATTGATGTTACAACATGTCACCATACACCCACTTTTATATTACACGTCATTATATATTCGAATTGATATTACAACATATCTTAACACATCTAATTTATATATAACGGATCATTACACACCCATTTTGTAATCCTCATTTAATATATATCCAAATTGATATCAATTTCACAATATGTCATGGTACACCCAAATCGATATAGATATTACAACATGTCAATGTTCATCCAAATTGATATCTCTATTTCAATATACCATCGATATCAAGACATTTTGTCCTACATTCAAACTAATATTATAACATGTCATCTTACATATAAACTGGTATTACACGTGTCATCATATATTCCAATTGATATTACAACATGTCATAATACATCTAAATTCATATACATCCAATTTGTGACCAACATTAAAATATGATTCTCATGAATCGTTTAAATTGGTACCAATATTACATTTACGATGATACATCCACATTGGTATAACTATCACAGCATACCATCATACACAATATTTATATCAATTTAAACCACAATAAGATACACGAAAATAGATATAAATATTTTAAAATGCGTGGATACATCGCGTGGATACGTCGAAATTACATTACCATTACAATATGTCATCATATAAATATCCAAATTTATATCAATATTACAACAGCAACAACAGCAAAATGTCCAGGGCATCAAAGATAGAATTTGTATTGACATGAATACGTTCAAAGAATATTATCTTGTTTATATGATTAAATATATTAGTCATGTTTTACACATACTGTAAACATTACAAGGCCGATAAAATAGAAATTTACAAAATGATATTATAACAAGCGTTGGTATTTTCCTCGCTTAAAACGGTTTTAACGATTGATTATATATAATGCCACGATGCACTTGGTCATAATATTATTGTCTCCTTAGAACGGATCGTGTGACAATCAAAGCATCACAAACGTTCTTGTTTTGTTTTTTCAGAACACCTGACTTGAGAGTCCAGGTATCTCAGTTGGCACAACGCAGGATTATGTATCGGGCCATTTCGGGTTCGAACTGCTATGAGTCTCCCCTTTTCCTCTATTGCTTGGGTCGGTGTCAGTATAATGTGCCAGAACCAGACAGTGGTCATGGTAGGTATTCCTGTTGTTAGAGGCGAAACGTGATATCATTTGACAAAATATTTGGCATTCGTCCACGGGGTATCCTAACTTTTAAATGGGTACAGCGTTGAGCTCCTAAGCGGGAGGTACGCGGTTCAAAATCCACGATCGCACAAATTCTGTTTTACAAAGTTCGTCCCATACTGAATGGGTCGATATTGTATATCATAATATTGTCACCAGCTAAGACAAAAGCCGTGGCACTCCTTCATCGTATCTGTGTGGCAATACGTAAAACTGTCATAATTTAGTCTTTGGACCCTTCCACAGAATAATGCTAGCCTATAAAGTGCTGACGTCCGAACTTTAAGAACCCAACTCACTGACTAACACACCCACTTCACATGATAGAGAATGAGGACCTAAAACTAACTACTCTTACTATGGTGACCTGGTTATATGAGCTGCATCTTCTTGGTTATCGGAGACCAATTTTAAGTTGAAAGGTTCTAGACCTCACGATTTCGCCAGAAGACCAACCCTGCTAAAACGTTTGCCCTATACCTCGAGCGCTATTCCCAAGTATCGAATATCCAACGTTACCTTGGCTGTTCCTTGTTTGTAATAGAATGGCATGCAAGAGGAGATGTCGCAACCATAGTATAACATGGACCCTTAACAACGACGTTGTTTTTCTTTTAGTGTAACCTAACGATGTTTCTCTAAAAGCTAAGCCTTGTTGTTTTGGTATCGTACGGACAAGGAGGGCGTAGATTTAGACACCCGACTAAGTCATTTAAATACATAAATATAGGGAGAGTTTGGCTTCTAATATGAAGCGTTTTGGCTCTGTTTCTATAAACTGCACAAAAAGATCCCTGTAACTCCAAAATTGGCATAAATACTTTCATTGAGTTATGATTTCTCTAAAGTGTATCAAAAAACAAAAAATAACGTCACTATTTTGTGTTTCTGTATTACAAATAGCCTTAAAAACAAAATCGGTAGTGAAGCGCTTTTTATGAGTCCCAAAGTTACATTGTTTCTTGGTTTCCATGTCTAGGTTTAAAAGCGCATTAATTTACAAAAAAATTATAAAAATGTTAAATATAACACACAAATCTTAGTAATGTAGAGTGCTCGCCCTTTTTCTATTTACTGACCTTTACGTAATGGGCTGGGTCATACGACCAGACAAGATCAATCGACTTAAGTGTTAGTCTTTGATCATATAGGCTCATCCCAGAGTATCGATCTGTGATCAGAACAACAATCAGGCCATTATTAGCTCATGTTGGATCGGGCATGTTTCAAGCTCTTCAGTAGAATAGCGAAGATATTGCCTGGACATATCAAATAAACACCGAGTGCTGGTAGTGGTGAATATTGTAAGCGCTCCTGAGCTTGCGCAATAACCACTCTAGGTTCAGTTGATGATCCATGGGTTTATTATTCAGTGATTGGCAATTTACAAACAGACAGATCAAACAAGAAGGCATAATGTACAAGGATTTCTTATGGATTTGGCAGGTGCACATATATAAATATATAATTATGATATTACTTCAGATGGCATTGCGGAAGATAAACATGTGGGGATATCTTTCAAACAACAGATTAAATTTCATCGCTTTTGAGCATCAAGAATTTCTTTCTTGAGATTTCAAATTTTTCTGGGAGTCTTTTTAATCAGTAAAGCCAGGATTATTAACAAAATGTAATAGTTTCTAAAATCTCAGTGAATCTAAAACTTCGTAACAAAACCGCACTTTTCTGCACCTTAGGTTAATAGATTAAACTTTTTGGATTAATGACCAACACAACGTTTTATTATTTTTACCAAAACAAATGTTAATGGAAAACCAAGAAGAAAATATTATTTTATTTCTGAAAGCGTTCGAGGATAAAATTCATATGGTCCAGTGGTAAAAAACCTCATCCCGACTTTAACTCTGATAAAGCATTTTACATTTATATTAATTTTATATTTACAATCAACTAAAGAAAATGTAGTTTTGTACCGTGATCAGTATATAACCATCTACATTGAAACTTGAACAATCTCTGAATCTTAGATAACGCTTGTTCCTAAGGCATCACACAGTTAAAGCATAAATTACAAATGTATAAGTACATGTAAAAACTACTCTAAGGCAATGTATTAACCTGTGACATTAGTACATTCTTGCTCAGTGACGTTTATACCACAAGTAATTTCAATTAACTGACTTTATGTGCAAGTCATACGATGAGCTATTACACAAATGTAGGAGATGTTGTGAGAACAGTCTATGTCTCGGTAGAAATGTATGGTTACCAATGTCTCTCATTTAGCCATTACAGTTTCAGCATAAATAAAAACCACACAAACATTTTTTTACATGGTTGTGAACGTCTGAGAAGGGAGTCATGGCAGTCCCGCCCTGTCTCACGTGTGGCAGCATATACAATTGCCAGACGTCAGTCTTGGGGGCTGTCCACAATATTGCCTATATAGTGCTGACGTTGGGCGTTAAACCAACTCAACTCAACTCAACTCTTGTGCCATGGTGCCATAGATTTCAAACGTAAATTGTCAAGATAGTACAAATAAAATAGTATTAATTCATCATCGACACACACGCTGATCATGTATCTCACACAACTGGTCTTGGTTTGGTACTACTGTTACATTCCTGTGACCTACATACTTGAAACGTGATGCGACTTTAATGTATCAGGAATTCTCATGTCATGACACACACACAAAAAAATCACCAACTTGTCATGCGCTAGCTTAGCTTGACACATGACTTATAATCCTGTGGTTCCACTCTTAAATTGTCTTTGACGCAATCTTTACACAACGTAATGTGGTATAGGCTTACACATAATGTGTCATTATGTCAATCCGACACAATCATGTGTTGTGTTGTTTCTTGTGTGTGTGTGTGTGTGTGTGTTTGTGTTTGTGTTAGAATCTCTACTTATAGCCCGTCATCATTCATCCAACAAAGAATTTTAATGACAAGATATATAAAACAAAGTTTTCTCAAGCGATTATCCAAGTCATTTGTCATAATTTTTTTATGGTGATCAGTCACGACGTGATCATTCACAACACATTGCAACGACGTGGTAGTTCGCGGTATTCCATGACGTAGCTCTTAACATAACTTATCATTCGGCAATTCTAAACATACCATGTTAAATTCAGATACTATATAAAACTTGTTACACGTGAATCTAACACATAATTCACCTTGACAAAAACCTTCGTATATATAACCTGTCCTCGCGTAATTCTACTTATTACTTGTCTTCAAGTAATGATAAAAATAAAATTGTCATCACATGGTACATACATGACATTTCACGACGTGGCATTTCACATAATCACGTCTAGCATGATTTTCCATTAACTTCGGCTAACGTGATCCTGCACATAACTGATCACCATAATCATCATTTCTATATAATAAAAATTGTTCTCGCGTGGCCTTATACGTGACTTGTACTTACGTGATACCATTAGATATCTCTGCACATAGCATGGTCTTATTTAATTATACATTGATCCTCACGTTATAACACTTTGACGTGATCCTACACAACACGGCGTACAATAGGACACAACGTGGCCTGTCAAAACGTGACAATTCACATAAAGTGTCCTTACGTGATTCCAAACATAACTGGTCATCACGTGGTTCCTCGTATAACTGGTATGACGTATTATAGTTCACATGTCTTGTCTCCACGTGATCTTATATCATGAGTGTTTATGGAGTGATCATTCACATACCATTTTTCTCGTAATCCTACACATAACGTATCGGCAATTTATAATACACCGAATTGTTACTTACGTGATCCTACACATAAATTGTATGCACATGATCACATACATAACTTGTCCGCATGTGATCCTTCATATCGTAATATGTTTACGCATACTTGTAGAAAGTGTTCGGTGTGACTCTACACATAACAGTTCATCACAATACTCTACACGTAATGTTTCTTCACGTGATCCTTGGCATGATTTGTCCACCCGTGATCTTACAACACAATTGGTCATGGTGTGTTCCTACAATATGGTATTTTCATAGATTTACCGCACGTGACCGCACACAGAACGTTTCTTTCTTAACGTGAACCTACACGCAACTTTCCGTAACGTGATCTTTCACGTTCTTTGTTCACATGTGATCCTACAACATAGGTCGTCATGGCAACCCACACGACTTTTTCTCACGTGATCCTCACATAACTTGACAACACGTGACTCCATCCTGCACATCACTATTTAGGTGATCCTTTTCATAACTTGTTAGCATGTATTAGTACAACATAATTGGTTTATGTGGTATACTTCACATTTACGTTATACTACACAAGCTTTTGTATACGTGATTCTTCCCACAATGCGTCCACATAAATGATCATACACATAACTTGTCTCCACGTGATCCTTTTTCTCACCCCTTTATCTTTTCCCCACGTTTCTTCACGTGATCCTTCGCATAACTTGTCTACACGTGATCCTTCCCACTAGATACCCTCACGTGATCTTCCCATTTTTCATCCCTTTATACTTCACACAACTTTTCGTCACGTGATCACATAACTTATCCGCACGTGATCCTTATGCCTACACATAGCTGGTCCGGACGTGATCCTTATGCCTACACATAGCTGGTCCGCACGTGATCCTTATGCCTACACATAGCTGGTCCGGATGTGACCCTTATGCCTACACATAGCTGATCATGACGTGATCCTTATGCCTACACATAGCTGATCATGACGTGAGCTGTGGTGGTCCCAGACTTTTCCTGACGTGACCCCTTTATAACTCGACACAACGTGATCCTACACACAAGGTATCCGCACGTGATCTTTATATGTTTCTTTCCTTTATCCTTTACATAACTTTTCTTCACGTGGTCCTTCACGCAACTTTTCTTCACGTGATCCTTCACGTAACTTGTCCACACGTGATCCTTACTCCCTACACATAGCTGATCATGACGTGAGCTGTGGTGGTCCCAGACTTTTCCTGACGTGACCCCTTTATAACTCGACACAACGTGATCCTACACACAAGGTATCCGCACGTGATCTTTATATGTTTCTTTCCTTTATCCTTTACATAACTTTTCTTCACGTGGTCCTTCACGCAACTTTTCTTCACGTGATCCTTCACATGACTTGTCCACACGTGATCCTTACTCCCTACACATAGCTGGTCATGACGTGAGCTGTCGTGGTCCCAGGCTTGCCAGCCACAAACAGAGGCGCTGTGGGGTCGCCAGGTGCCACGACCACGCCGTTCCTCTTCTGTCAGATGGTCGAGGTTTCAGTCTCCTCGACCATGGCGTTGGACAGACGCGGGTAGGCACGTTTCTCATCCCGGCAGAAGTTGTAGCGGACGGCGCCGTGTCTGAGGGTTAAGGAGGGGAAGATATGAGACATGAGTTGGTGCAAATATCATCATTTTGAGAGAGGAAGCATATCGGGTTGTGAATACAGGAGTGAGTGACTGAGTGAGTTTTTTTTTACGGTACGTCAGCACGGTAACGGATATATTGTGTGCCCATAATGTTCTAAGACAGTTAATGATGAGTTGGTGCAAAATATTATCTTTTTTGAGAGAGGAAGCATATTGGGTTGTGAGTTTAAGGTTGTGGTAATAGCAAGACTCGTATTAAGATATGTGATATAAAAATGGCAGAAGTTGTAGCGGACGGTGCCGTGTCTGGGGATGAAGGAACGGAGGCGGGAAAGGGGGGGGGGTTGAATGAGTGGGTGAGGTTTTTTTTACGGCACGTCAGCAGGATAATGGCTATGTTGTGTCCATGGTCTTCATAAATTGCCAAACGTTAGCCTTGGAGCCCCGACCACAATATAGCCAATTAAGTTCTGACGTTGGACGTTAAACCGTTAAACCAATTCAACTCAACACCCATCTTAACTCTACCCCTAGCGATACAATTGCAAAACCCAGACTCATCACTTAGAAATGAGGGCGCAGTGGGTAGAACATCGGCTTCCGACGCAAAAGGTCTGAGTTCCAGCCCTGACGATTTGCTCCCTACTGGTTGGGTCGGTGTCAGTTTAATGTAACCGGCTGAGACAGGAGTCATGGCATCCCTGCCCTGTCTCGTGTCTGACAGCACATAAAAGTGTCAGTGTTGGAGCCCGTCCACAATATAACCTATACAGTGCTGATGTTGGACGTTCAACCAACTCAACAACAACTCAACAACAACAGCAGAATATAAAATTGTCAGACGTCAGTCTTGGAGCCCGTCCACAATATAGCGTATATAGTGCATATGTTAGACGTTAAACCAACTCAACTCAAATCAACTCAACTTTGCTTGGCGGAGGTTTGTTCATTACTAAAGCTACACAGCTTTGAAATCAATGTTGTGGTATGTGCGATTAAAATGCTTTCAAGATTGTGGTATGTGGGATTAAAAATGCATTCAATGTTGTGGTATGTGCGATTAAAAATGCTTTCAAGATTGTGGTATGTGCGATTAAAAATGCGTAGTACGTACGATTCTTGTGATTAACCTCAATGTCTTTATAATCGTGTTTTCTTTTAATACTAAATAAAACAATCTCTACGTAGTCTTGCCATCTGGAGATTCCTAGAACCTCCCTAGACCATATTGTCGCACTTGGTGAGGTTCGAAGCAATATATCTGGATTGGCAGTCTAAAGCACTACCGACTGAGCTAACACGCATTTTGTGTGATATTTATTTGGAGCATATGGGGCATGAATGAGGAAAAATATAGGGGATGAAATACAGGGGAAACCACGTACAACACAGTCTGAATAGTTACACAACTCTACGATTTGGTTTGTGTCAGTCTGATGTGACCAACTGAGACAGAAATCATGATATCCCTGCACTGTCTTGGTGTGAAGGCAACAATATAATTATAATCAAACATTAATCTTGGGACCCGTACACAGTATAGTCTATAGTAGTGCTTACATATAATACTAAGAAACGAAAAAAAAACCACATCGCCGCACTTTTTCTATGTTCCAGCAGTTGGAATTGATAGACGTTAGGTTTGGGACCCGTCCACAATATATGGGGCGCGGTGACCCTGGGATAGAACATCGGCTTCCGGCGTAAAAGGTACGGGATTGAGCCCTGGCGATTTAGCTCCCTACTGGTTGGGCCTGTGTCAGTATGCTGTGATTGGCTGAGACAGGAGGCATGGCATCCCTGCCCTGTCTCGTGTGTGGCAGCAAATAAAATTGTCAGACGTCAGTGTTGGGGCCCGTACACAATATAGTCTATACAGTGCTGATGTTGGACGTTCAACCAACTCAACAACAACTCAACAACAACAGCAGAGTATAAAAATATCAGACGTCAGTCTAGGGGCATGTACACAATATAGCGTATATAGTGCATATGTTGGACGTTAAACCAACTCAACTCAAATCAACTCAACTTTGCTTGGCGGAGGTTTGTTCATTACTAAAGCTACACAGCTTTGAAACAAACCGTAAAATTGGTTAAACCAATTTTACTCAACACCCATCTTAACTTTACTCCTAGCGGTATTATTGCAATATTGCAAGCCCCAAACTCACAACTAAGACTCTTTTGCACGAAGTCTTTTGCACGTAAAACTACTACAAAGACATGTACAATCTTTAATAAAACTAACAGAAGTACATATTATACAATCTTTATGTAACAACCTGCTGCCTGGACCGTGGTGGGCGTAGTGGTGGTGGTGGTGGTGCAGACTGTTCTGGAAGTTGTGTGTCCCCCTGCGGGATGGATGCCCCTCCTCAGACAGGTACTCGGTGTAGTAGCGCTTGTTCTTCACGCATCGGCAGATGGTGAACAGGTGCAGGAATTCTCGCTTGAACTTCTCCTGGAGGGTGAGGAGAGAGGAGGGGGGGTGAGATGTGGGTGGAGGATGGAAAAGGAGGGAGGGGTGAGATGTGGGGGAGGATGGAAAAGGAGGGAGGGGTGAGATGTGGGGAGGATGGAAAAGGAGGGAGGGGTGAAATGTGGGGAGGATGGAAAAGGAGGGAGGGGTGAGGTGTGGGGGAGGATGGAAAAAAAGGGGAGAGGGATGGAAAAGGAGGGGGGGTGAGATGTGGGGGAGGATGGAAAAAGAGGGAGGGATGGAGGGATGGAAAGGATGAGAGGGAGTGAGGGAGAGAATGTCAGGAGGAGGGGGAAGAGGGAAGGGAAAGAGGGAGTGGTGGAGGGAGGGAAGGAAGATATAGAGGGGGTGGTGAGAGAGAGAGAGAGTGAGGGAGTGATGGAAGATATAGAAGGGGTTAGCGAGAGATAGTGAGAGAGAGAGAGAGAGAGCTCTCTCTCTCTTTCTTTCTCTCTCTCTCTCTCTCTCTCTCTCTCTCTCTCTCTCTCTCTCTCTCTAAGTACATTTTCGCCTGATCGTTGTTTTCGAACCGATGATCTCTACATTTTGAGACCAAAGTTTTCCCATTAAAGTCAGTTTACCCCCTCCCTCCCCCCTCTCCATCACCTGGGGTAGATTGGGCTTGAAAAATATTTATTCCATCCACCCAAAGCTTTCCAAAGTAATGGGCAAAGCAACAGAGATAAACAGACAAATACAAGCATAATAGTTTTACAATATAACTGTCCCCAGCTGTGGCTTATAGTTTAAAAATAATTATAATTATAGATAACTTCGACTTTAATCGCAATAACTCAATAGAAAAAAAATTATATTCTAAGTCACCGAGGCAAACAATCATTACTTACAACGATCAGGCGAAAATGTACTTGTCCAATTTTGTTCTATACTGACTCGGACGTTGCCAGTATAATATGATCGGCTGAGACAGGAACCGAATTTCTAATTATCCCCGATGTGGTTTTGTGTGGCAGCGCGTAAACTGTTAGCGTTAGTCTTGAAGCCCTTTCCAGAATATAGCCAAAAAAATGCTGACGTCGGACGTTAAACAACATCAACAACAACAACAATAACAACAACATCAGCAACAACAACACAATAACAACAACAATAACAACAACATCAACAACAACAACAACATCAACAACAACAACAGCAGCAGCAACAGCACCAACAATAACAACAACCACAACAACAACAACAACAACAACAACAACAGCATCCACAACATCATCAACAACAACAACAACAACAACAACAACAACATCAACAACAACATCAACAACAACTCAAGAACAACAACAACATCAACAACAACAGCATCATCAACAACAACAATAACATCAACAACAACAACAACCCTTAGCGGTACCATTGCAAGCCCCAGACTTACGTTGAGGAGGCCGTAGATGAACGGATTGTAGCAGGAGTTACTCATGGCAAACCAGTTGGAGATGAGCCAGATGATTTTGATGTTTGGGTACCTGGTTAAAAAAAAGAGAAATTGATAGAAAGATAGATATATAGATAGATAGATAGATAGATAGATAGATAGATAGATAGATAGATAGATAGATA
>RQTK01000199.1:407279-441092 GCA_003991915.1 Elysia chlorotica
CCTATAATTTATAGTATAGAAGGTCATAATATAGCCTATAATTTATAGTATAGAAGGTCATAATATAGCCTATAATTTATAGTATAGAGGGACACAATATAGCCTATAATTTATATAGTATAGAGGAACACAATATAGCCTATAATTTATATAGTATAGAGGGACACAATATAGCCTATAATTTATAGTATAGAAGGTCACAATATAGCCTATAATTTATAGTATAGAAGGTCACAATATAGCCTATAATTTATAGTATAGAGGGACACAATATAGCCTATAATTTAGACTATAGAGGGTCACAATATAGCCTATAATTTAGAGTATAGAGGGACACAATATAGCCTATAATGTATAGTACAGAGTGACACAATAATAGCCTATAATGTATAGTATAGAAGGTCATAATATAGCCTATAATTTATAGCATAGAAGGTCATAATATAGCCTATAATTTATAGTATAGAAGGTCATAATATAGCCTATAATTTATAGTATAGAAGGTCACAATATAGCCTATAATTTATAGTATAGAAGGTCACAATATAGCCTATAATTTATAGTATAGAGGGACAATATAGCCTATAATTTATAGTATAGAAGGTCATAATATAGCCTATAATTTATAGTATAGAGGGACACAATATAGCCTATAATTTATAGTATAGAGGGACACAATATAGCCTATAATTTATAGTATAGAGGGACACAATATAGCCTATAATTTATAGTATAGAGGGACACAATATAGCCTATAATTTATAGTATAGAGGGACACAATATAGCCTATAATTTATAGTACAGAGGGACACAATATATCCTATAATTTATAGTATAGAAGGTCACAATATAGCCTATAATTTATATAGTACAGAGGGCCTACTGGACAGATATACTGACCTTCCTCTTGTTCCTGCCTCTGATATCTTCGGTGGTCACGTGAGCACCGGGACGCCTGGAGCCCCAGATGTGCCAAGCGATGCGGCAGTAGCAGAAGGAGATGACGAACAGAGGCAGCACGTACTGGATGCACACCAAGGAGATTTGGTAGTGCCTGGTGGAAAAAAAAGACAAGAGCAGTGATTAAGTGAGATCTGCACTTTTTAGAGTGTGTCATTGAGATCTAGTAAGAGGGTGAGTAAGTGAGTGAGTTGATTGAGGCGATGCGAGGAGATGACGAACAGAGGCAACACGTATCGGATGCACACAACGGAGATTTGGTAGTGCCTGGTGGAAAAAAGGACAAGAGCGGGGATTAAGTAAGTCATTAGTGAGATCTGCACTTTTTAGAGTGTGTTATTGAGATCGAGTAAGACAGTGGGTAAGTGAGTGAGTTGGTTGAGGCGATGCGGCAGTAGCAGAAGGAGATGACGAACAAAGGCAGCACGTATTGGATGCACACCAAGGAGATTTGGTAGTGCCTGGTGGAAAAAAAGACAAGAGCAGTGATTAAGTGAGATCTGCACTTTTTAGAGTATGTTATTGAGATCTAGTAAGAGAGTGAGTAAGTGAGTGGGTTGATTGAGGCGATGCGAGGAGATGACGAACAGAGGCAGCACGTATCGGATGCACACTAAGGAGATTTGGTAGTGTCTGGTGGAAAAAAGAGACAAGAGCAGGGAGTGAGTGAGTGAGTCATTTGTAAGACAATGTAGCCTATATAATGCTGATGTTGGACGTTAAACCAACTGAACTACAACTACATAGTTTCTTATTGAAATCAAGTAAGAGAGTGAGTTGATTTAGAAGATGCGGCAGTAGCAGAAGGAGATGACGAACAGAGGCAGCACGTATTGGATGCACACCAAGGAGATTTGGTAGTGCCTGGTGGAAAAAGAGACAAGAGCAGTGATTAAGTGAGATCTGCACTTTTTAGAGTATGTTATTGAGATCGAGTAAGACAGTGAGTAAGTGAGTGAGTTGATTGAGGCGTTGTGAGGAGATGACGAACAGGGGCAGCACGTATCGGATGCACACAACGGAGATTTGGTAGTGCCTGGTGGAAAAAAAAAGACAAGAGCAGTGATTAAGTGAGTCTTAAGAGAGATTAGCCTTTTTCAGAGTATCTTGGGGGCGCGCGGTAGCCCTGGGGTAGAACATCGGCTTCCGACGCAAAATGTCCGTAGTTCGAGCCCTGGCGATTCCGCTCCTTATTGGTTGAGTCGGTGTCAGTATAATGAGACCGACTGAGTCAGAAGTCATGGTATCCCGCCCTGTCTCGTGTGTGGCAGCACATAAATTGCCAGGCGTTAGTCTTGGGGCCCGTCCACAATATAGCCTTTATAGTGCTGCTGTTGGACGGTAAACTCTCCTACACCTTCTTTCCCCAACCTAGTAGTGGTAGTAGTAGTAGTAGTAGTAGTAGTAGTAGTAGTAGTAGTAGTAGTAGTAGTAGTTGTAGCAGTAGCAGCAACAGCAGCAGCAGCAGTAGTAGTAGTAGTAGTAGTAGTAGTAGTAGTAGTAGTAGTAGTAGTGTATGCTATATTGTCCTATCTCATCCCATTCTATTGTAACTGACCTGTCCACAGCAATCACACTGAGCGTGAAGATGGAGACGTTAACACTGAGGATCTGCACGAAGGGCAGCATGGAACACATGATGTGGGGCAAGGCCCACCGTTGTAACAGGGCTGCCTGGAACTGGACACAGAGGGGGGGGACATAAACAGGCGTTGGTTAGATGCAGGTTATAATTATAGGTTGTGGGCATTAATTACTAAACCATAGTAGTCCTTGGTTGTGGGTTAAACATAAAAATGGGGTAGAATGCAAAAACATGACGTAACTTACGACTCGTCGTAAGCCTTCTTATTTTTATGTTGTTACGAGGAGACGTGAATTATGTATTGTTTGTGCATTCTATTCGAAATTAGGTAACAGAAGTTTTAAGATTAACATAGGACAAGGTGACAAACGTTGTTATTTAATATAGATAAGATACCATAAAGTAACAAATAATAAAGAAAATATACTCGAAGTTTTCATTAAAACAAAGACAATAAATCGTTGGTTGTAAATTAAATATAAGACAAATTAACAGGAGTTGTAACTTTAAAAAGGCAAGATAACTGTGGGTTTAAGTTAGATATAAGACAAAATTAATAACAGTGTTTATAATTTAAGTATACGATAAGATAACGATGTTTGCAAGTTATGTATATGACAAGATAACAGAGGTTGTAACTTAACAAAGACAAGATAACGGTGGTGGTAAGCTTAACATAAAAAATCGTGGCAGAAATTGTCGGTTAAACATAAGAAAGTATCACAAGATAAAAATTAATTTCAAGAGCTGCCGGTTAGACTCAAGGCAAGATGACAAACGTTGTAAGTGAAATATAAGATACGAAACAGAGTTTGTTTCTTGGAAGAGGAAACGGATAACGAAAGATAATTATGTTAAGTTTTTATGTGAACATTTCGAAGGTTGCCATTATGCTGTTATATATTAACACTATCTATAATTATTCTGATTAACAATCATGAGTAATGAAGAAACTCCGTGAAGTAGGTTATACAAAAGAGAGAGAGAGGGGGGGGAGGGGAGAGGGACAGACAGACAGACAGACAGACAGACAGACAGACAGACAGACAGACAGACAGACAGACAGACAGACAGACAGACAGACAGACAGACAGACAGACAGACAGACAGACAGACAGACAGACAGACGGACAGACAGACAGACAGACAAACAGAAGGACAAACAAACAGAAACAGTCAAACAACCCAGATATAAAAAAACAGATAGGAGGAGTGAGAGAAAGAGATGGAGTAAGGTGACCGAAATAAAGACAGAGATGAACAGAAAGCGAAAGTATAAGCATCAAATACAAAGAAAAGTCACAAGAAAATAACACAAAAGCATAGACACTGCCCTGAGCTTGTTTTTTCCCTAGATGGAAAGAACTGATTGGAATTGCCTCGGGTACTTTTCGGCACAATTTTGAGTAACTCGACAACGTAATGGTTTGGATAGTGTTTCTTATAAAGCGTAAGACAAACATGCGAAAGGATAAATGGTAGAATAAAATATAGAGAAATAGATAAATAAATGACTAGATAGATAGATAAATAGGGATATATGAAGATAGATTGATAGAAAGATAGATAGATAGATAGATAGATAGATAGATAGATAGATAGATAGATAGATAGATAGATAGATAGATAGATAGACAATTCTCTCCCATCCCCTATAGAGAACTGAGCAAATACATAGAGGAGCCAAAGCACTGCAAACAAGTATCAGGTGGTGGAAAATATAGCGCATATACTTTCTTATGGCTTGTTAGATTAAAAGTAATGGGTATCTGTGTTTGGCAGGACTATATGCCGAGTTCCAAGGAAAAAGTTTCTCTCTCTCTCTCTCTCTCTCTCTCTCTCTCTCTCTCTCTCTCTCTATATATATATATATATATATATATATATATATATATACTAGTTGAGATGCTGTTCATTGAACAGAAATATCATCATTTAGTGATTATGTTTCATGAGCACGGCCGCATTCAGTCTGTTGACAGTAATCCGGGATCCTATGCCCCAGGGATGGGAAACTAAATGAGTACCGTGGGATGTTTTGGGAATGAATGACCATAATTCAAAAAGATTTGCATAAGCTTAGGATTATAGTGCATGTACACTTGTTTTCTTGTAAAGCAAAACGTGTTGAAGATTAAAATAATTTTTGTTTGACAGAGAGAGAGAGAGAGAGAGAGAGAGAGAGAGAAACAGACAGACTGAGAGAGAGAGACAAAGAGAGAGACAGAGAGAGAGAAAATGCCATACAATAGTGTTTAATGAGCGCGGTAAAAAATTATACAGTCTTTTGATAGTAATCCTGGTTTGAAAACAGATGGACTTATTCCATAAATATCTAGCGGGTTGTTGTTGTTGTTGGGTTGGTTTAACGTCCAACAGCAGCACTATATAGGCTATATTGTGGACGGGCCCCAAGACGGACGTCTGGCAATTTTATGTGCCTCCACAAACGAGGCAGGGCGGGGATACCATGACTCCTGTCTCAGCCGGTCACATTATACTGACACCGACCCAACCAGTAGGGAACGCAACAGCCAGGATTCGAACTCGGGACCTTTTGCATCGGAAGCCGATGTTCCATCCCTGGACCACCGCGCTTCCTCCCCCCCTCCCCCAGATCTAGTGGGAAACGGACGGAAGTGTATATAGGCCTACACCACTATAGGCATGTAAGTCCTAGTATGCGATATAACTATAGCAAATACGAGCGTATTTGCTATACGCACTTTATATTTATAGTATTTGTGTCAAAATCTTGATATAAGCACTGTATGTGAGGCAACTAGGGTGATTTGTTTAAATAAAATCATTATTTGATTAAGCCCACGAAGGAAGCAAAAGTCTCTCCTATATAAACTTTTTCTAGGTCCGAAGAAAAAGTAATTATATACATTGGGAAACATCATATATATTGAGATTATATGCAGCGCTTACGTCCATTCTTTTGGTAGAAATACGATACCAATTATATATTATGCCTAAAGCAACATTTCGACAGAAACGCTAAAGTGCGCACGAACTCAACCGAGATTCACAGCTGTTAGGCAAAAAGTCAAAAACATAAAGCCTAGATCCCGGGGATGGGAACCATTATTTAGAAAGTTACGGAGTTGAGTTGAGTTTGTTTTAACGCCCAACATCAGTACCATATAGGCTTTATTGAGGACGGACCCCAAGACAATTGCACGTGCTGCCACACCTGAGACGGAGCGGCGATGCCATGACTCCTGTCTCAGCCAGTCACATTATACTAACACCGATCCAACCTGTAGGGAGCGAAATCACCAGAGCTCGATCGAACACGGATCTTTTGCGTCGGAAGCCGATGTTCTACCTCAGCCGATGTGCCCCCTTATAAAGTTACGGAGGAGTAAAACCAAATCGTCAAAAAGGCTTACTTAGTCCTGGGATTACGGTTCATGCAAATACATGTATTCTAAACCTGAGAAGGGAAACAAATGTGCCGATTATAAAGATACAGAGACGAAAATCCAATAAGTTTATGTCTATGTTTTGTTTTTGTTTTGTTTTGTTTTTATAATGTTTTCCTGTGCCTAGGGTAATGCTAATTTTTATATTATTGACTTTTCTCAAGAAGCATTGGGATCCAGATTTAAATATGTAAACAAAAGAGACGTATAAAAGATAATTATGCTTGTTTAGATCTAAATCTAGATCCAGATATGCCTAGGTCTAGGATAGACCCTTGATTAGCTAATGGTTTACGGGGGTTTCATAAAAAAAGGGGGGGGGGAGAGAAAAAAACAAAAAAACAATGCAGAATAAAAATAAAGTAAAAGTTTGGTTTCTTTTGTTTTATTTATTAACGGTAAAAAGTTATGAGTTTTAAAGGTGCCATTGCACTGGGCGAAACAAAAGTTATATTTATGCACATTCAAATTTCAAAAAGATCCGTGCGGTAGTTAACCCTGTCGAGATGAGTAAATATAGAGATTATTTTTTTGTAATATATATTAACAGTTTTCTTTTCACACATCTTGTGAATGTAGCAACAACACTTGGAAATGACATAAAATTGCATTCGAAGTATGTATAAATAGTTCTAACAAAGTGCAATAACTTTCTGTACGAAACCCCATTAATGAAAGAATTCTTCGTGAAAATTACTCGTGTAATATATAATCACAGCTTACTTTATGCTTTAAAGATAATTACTATTTATCAAACTGAGATTTAGCTTTCGCACTGTATAAGCACTCTACGTGTTTTTTCCTTGATAGCTAACAACACCCACAGGCGTAACTTTTGGCTCCTAACATCTCGTTATTGCGAAATGGAATATAGATAAAAAGACATGCGCTATACCGGTATATAACAAGTAATGTCGCAATGTATAATCATATAAAAGAAAAGTGCTCAGTTAATTTAACAGATAGGTTATACAAATAATTAATCTTTAATGACATAATTAGTAACGCCCTTTGAATTAATTGTGTAAAAACTTTAGAAATTGTGTAAGTAAATACCAATTATTTCTTATATATATATATATTTACCATTTTAGTTAGGCACAGTGTCCCAAAATCCAAGCTTTATATCTATTAGTAATAAATATAACCTTAAAAAAAAAACATTTTATATCCGTAATGTGTCCCAAAAACTGAGCGAAGCCGGGCATCCCAGCTAGTTTAATATATATAACAACAACTGACACCGACCCAATCAACAGGGGCGTATCTTCTACATCGGGGCTCGATACCGAAACTCCTGTATCAGATTTGTTTGCTTGTTTGTTTTGTTGCTTGGCGTCCGACGTCAGCACTATATAGGCTATATTGTGTACGGGTCCCAAGACTAACGTCTGACAATCATCCATGCCTCCACACAGGGACAGGGCTGGGATACCATGACTTCTATCTCAGGCGGTCACATCAAACTGACACCGACACAATAACTAGAGGACGAAATGGGACAAATAAATTTTAGGCCGATCGTAGGGGGGGTTTTTGTTGGGGGGGGGGGTGTAACTTATTAACAAACATCCTGGCTTTGTTTGAAAAAGTCCAATTTTTTTTCTCTTTGTCAGAAAAAACATATTTCCATCAGTTTAATATCCTTACCAAACGCCTGCTAAGTTATATTCCGTAATGAAATAAATGAGATAATTATTTCAATTTTTACGGAGATGCTTATATCGATAACATTAACAGGGTTTTTTTTCTTATCAACTCTGTATTTAACAAATAATGAAAACAATCCTATTTAAAAGTATTAACATTCTTGCGCAAAAACCATTGCCCCCCGCTAGTTTCAAATAAAAATTTTGTTATGAAAGACGGAATTATAATTTTCGTTCTATTTTTTCCATGTATTATTTATTCCATTTATTAATTTTCCAACGACAACTGCTCCCCTATTTGTGTTTAAAAGAAAAAACTCTTTTGTTATAACCGGTTCTCTCCCCTTGTTTCAGAATGTAAATGTATGATATGTATAAATGATTATTTCTTGTAATTGAATGTTTTTCGCCTGCAGCCTGGAGCGGTTCGTTGGTGCGTTGTTTGCCAAGAGCACCATTTCTCGGTCACGAAGTTCCTTTCTCATTACATCAAACCCACGGATATGGATAAAGATAAAAATTATAGGGTCGATTGTAAGTACAACTTTGTTGTAAGCCTACGACTGGTCGTAGGATATAAAGTTAAATATCTTAAGACGAGTCGTAAGCTACAGTAACATTGTACTTACGAGCTTTATCTATGCACATGGACGAAAATATCCCATGTAGAGTTAACTTTCTATCTTCATTAAGGATTTAATGCTTGTGTTCAAATAGAAGGAAATTGTATATGTAGATGTAAATAAACACGAAATAAAAGCGGTGAACTATATTTAGACTGCTGGGCGTATAGGAAATTTAATCGATGATTAATTTCAAGTACTATAGGTTCATAAAGAGTCCTATACAATGACGGGCCGAGAATCTTGTTGGGATTTGAACCTAAAACCAACTGATTCTCAGTACAGAGGTCTAACGCTCAGTTCTCGAAAAACATGCTCGCTTCTTATTGCAACTAAATGGCGCGGGTATAAATCTATCTCTGTGGCTGGATGCGGATAATCCGTAGAGGGTGAACTTTCTTTTTTCCTTATGGATTGTGTTCAAATACAAGAGGAAAAAGATAGATAGATAGATAGATAGATAGATAGAGAGATAGATAGATATATATATAGATAGATAGATAGATAGATAGATAGATAGATAGATAGATAGATAGATAGATAGATAGATAGATAGATAGATAGATAGATAGATAGATAGATAGATAGATAGATAGATAGATAGATAGATAGATAGATAGATAGATAGATAGATAGATAGATAGATAGATAGATAGATTTGTATATGGATGTATGGACATTGTTTCGATAACCAATGTTACGTTCTCTAAATTCCCAAATAGTCCAATGCAAAGACACGGCAAAGTCTCTAGTTGGGATTTGAACCTAAAACCAATTGATTCTCATCCCAGAGATATAAACCCTTGAGCTATTTTCGTTTTGTTTTTTTCCGCCTGGTTGTTTCTATAATAAGAGGACAAGAGATAAGCTATATTTTATACTTCGATATTGTCCTTTGTTTCATATCATAAAAGTATAATAATTATACTTATATATTGTAATTTGAATCCCCACCCCTGTAGCGGTATGTATATATATGCGTTATTTGCCAGGAGCACCAGCAGTAACCAAGCTCGTTCATCATTGCAGCAAACCCACAAGCCAGCCGTAAGTACAACACTGTCGTAAGCATACGACACGTCGTAACATATAAAATCAATAAGGCTTGCGACGAGTCGTAAGCTACTGTGAAATTGTGCTCACGACACTATTAGCGGTGCAGTTGGACGTAGATATCCCATAAAGGATGAACTTTCTACCCTCATTAAAAATTCAATTATAGCTTTTAACTAGAAGGAAAGGGTAAAATATATGTGTAAGGGAAAAAAAGAAAAAGAAATTAAAACGGCGAGAGATATTGAGGCGTGTCGAATGTATTAATGATGTATTCGATATCCGATTTCGCGTTCTTAAGGATGCCGTCGGGTGCCATAGAGTCCTATATAACGATGGGGGAGAGAAACTAGTAGAGATTTGAACCTTATACGGGCTGCTTGTCAGTACAGATCTCTATCTGACTAGACTGAGCTGCCTAGATTTTTGTTTTACAAGAATGCTTCTTTTTCGAGACGATAAGAGGTTTTAAAGATAAGATATTACTTTGTTAGTCAACTTGGTGAATTTTGTGTAACATAGTTACATGAATTCAGCAACTACATTCGTACACATTATACACACACATGCACTCATATTTGACATCCATAATTTGGAAGTTTAACTGAATGGATATCTTGGATCGGCAGGTAATTCAGTAGGTGGATATACGGATTGATAAGCAAAGGTTCCAGTTCTTAACAAAGCCAAGAGAAATGGAGAGGTAGATTTGAACATAGAGAGACACAGAGAGAGAGAGAGAGAGAGAGAGAGAGAGAGAGAGAGAGAGAAACAGAGAGATGTAGACATAGAAAAAGACAGAGACTGAGAGAGACAGAGAGATAGACAGACAGACAGACAGACAGACAGACAGACAGACAGACAGACAGACAGACAGACAGACAGACAGACAGACAGACAGCCAGACAGACAGACAGACAGCTATACTGATAGACAGCCAGCTAGACAGCCAGACAGAGAGTCACAGACAACATCCCCCTAACTGGAACGGTATACACAGCAGCCCTATGGCTAGCCAGCCAAACAGACAGACAGCCAGACAGACAGACAGCCAGACAGACATACAGACAGACCGACAAACAGACAAACAAACAAACTGACAAAGACAACCTCCCCATACCTGGAACGGTATCCACAGTAGTCCTATGGACAGCCAAACAAACAAACAAACAGACAGACAGACAAACAGACAGACAAAGCGAACACCCCCTACCTAAAACGGTATACACAACAACCCTATGGTCACAATCGCCACGGCCAGGCAAAGAAAACCAGACAGCCAGACAGACAGCCAACCAGCCAGCCAAACAAATAGACAGACGCACAAACAAACAGACAGACAAAGTCAACATCCCCCTACCTGGAAAGGTATACAAATGTGTGTGTGTGTGTGTGCGTGTGTGTGTAAGAGGGGGTGCGATGGCCCTGGGGTAGAACATCACCTTCCGACGCAAAAGGTCCTGCTTCAAACCTTGGCGATTGCGCTCCCTACTGGTTGGGTCGGTGTCAGTTTAATGTGACCGGCTGAGACAGGAGCCATGGTATCTCCGCCCTGTTTCGTGTGTGGTAGCACATAAAGTTGTCAGACGTCAGTCTTGGGGTCCGTTCACAATAATGCCTGCATCGTGATGATGTCGGACGTTTAACCAACTCAACAACAGTATAATAGAATGTTACGTTCTCTAGATTCCCAATTCAACACGCCTCAATATCTCTTGCCGTTTTAGTTTCTTTTTCTTTTTCTTCCCCTTACACATATATTTTACCCTTTCCTTCTAGTTAAACATTATAATTGCATTTTTAATGAGGGTAGAAAGTTCACCCTTTATGGGATATCTACGTCCAACTGCAACGCTGTTAGGATCGTGAGCACAATTTACACTAGCTTACGACTCGTCGCAAGCCTCATTGATTTGATATGTTACGCAAGGTCGTATGCTTACGACAGTGTTGTACTTACGGCTGACTTGTGGGTTTGATGACGAGCTTACTTACTGGCAAAGAACGCACATATATACCGCCACAGGGTTGGGGATTCAAATTACAATATATAAATATGATTATTATATATATTTACGGTCTGAAACAAAGGATTAAATCGACGTATAAAATATAGCTTATCTCTTGTCCACTCATTATAGAAACAACCAGGCTGAAAAAACAACACGAAAATAGCTCAAGGGTTTATATATCTGGGATGAGAATCAATTGGTTTTAAATATATGTGTAAGGGGAAGAAAAAGAAAAAGAAACTAAAACGGCAAGAGATATTGAGGCGTGTTGAATGTATTAATGATGTATTCGATATTCAATTTGGCGTCTAAAAGGTGCCGTCGGGTGCCATAGAGTTCTATATAACGATGGAGGAGAGAACCTAGTGGAGATTTGAACCTTATACCAGCTGCTTGTCAGTACATAGATCTATCTGACTAGACTGAGCTGCTTAGATTTTTGTTTCGCCTGAATGTTTCTTTTTCGAGGTGATGGGAGAATGGAATGATAAGATATTACATTATTAGTAAACTTGGTGAATTTTGTGTAACATAGTTACATGTATTCAGCAATTACATTCCTACACACATACACACACATACATTTGACATTCATAAAGTTCGAAGTTGAACAGAATCTATGATTAACAGCTATTTCAGATGAACAAAAGTTCGTATATAATAATTATTATTAGGTAAACATAAGGAACACTACAATTGTCAAGGTTTACCATTGATTTGATTGATATGCTTGTGTAAAATGTTTGTGAGAAAAGAGGGAAATAAGACAGATAGAAAGAAGTAGACAGAATTAGACTGTGCAGATACGCACAGATATAGACAGAGAAAAACAGACATAAAAACAAAGACATTAGAGAGATAGGTGCGCCTGAACGACAGACAGACACAGTCTGACAGTGACAGAGAGAAAAAGAGTCACACACTTTTTAGCTAGAGCCAAAGAGAGATAGAGAGAAAGATATATATTCAGGCAGACAGAGAGATTCAATGCCAGAAAGAGATAAAGACAAAAACGAATGAAAGAGAGAGAAAGATATAGACATACAGAGAGACCGAGAAAGACAGAGCCATAACCATAGAGAGTCAGTACCAGATGAAGAGCGAGAGAATTAAAGCCAGAGATAGAGACAGGGAGAGATAGATATGAACATGGAGAGACAAAGAGAGAGAAACAGAGAGATGTAGACATAGAAAGAGACAGAGATTGAGAAAGAGACAGAGAGACAGAAAGACTGACACACAGACGCACAGGCAGACAAACAGACAGACAGACAGACAAACAGCCAGTTGGCCAACAAGCCAAACAGACAGACAGACACACAAACAGACCAATAGAACATCCCCCTACCTGGAACGATATACACAGCAACCCGATGTAAAGACCGCCAAACAGACTGACAGACAGACAGACAGACAGACAAACAAACACAGACAGCCAACCGGCCAACCAAGCAGTCAGCCAAAACAGACAGACACACAAACAGACAAAGACAACATCCCCCTACCTGGAAAGGTATACACAGCAGCCCTATCGCTAGCCAGCCAATCAACCAAACAAATAGACAGACAGACACACACACAAACAAACAGCCAGCCAACCAGCCACACAGACAAACAAACAAACAGATAGACAAACAACACCCCCTTACCTGGAACGGTATACACAGCAGCCCGATGGTCAGCCAATCAAAGAAACAGACAGACAGACAAACAGACAGACAGACAGATAGACAACATCCCCCCCCCCCTTGCCTGGAACGGTATACACAGCAACTCTATAGTCAGACAGACAGGCAAATAGACAAACAGTCAGTCCAAGACAACACCCCCCCCTACCTGGAAAGGTATACACAGCAGCCCGATGGTCACATCCGCCACTGCCAGGTTGGCGATGAAGATGTTGGTCACTGTGTGCATCCTCACGTTCTTAAAGATGACCAAGATGACCAGTCCATTTCCCAGGACGGCCAGGAGCGAGATGGTCCCGTACAAGACGGACAACAGGCAGATGGCGCCGTAAGGCTCATCCTCACGTTCTTGAAGATGACTAAGATGACCAGTCCATTCCCCAGCACGGCCAGCAGCGAGATGGTCCCGTACAGAACGGACAACAGGCAGATAGCGCCGTAAGGCTCGTTGAAGTCGATGGCGTCCGTCATATTGGAAGGCGTTGAGTTCCCAGAGGCGTTGTTGGTGTCGGAGGTGGGGATTGTCTCTATGAACATGACCTGCTCGCCGAGAGCGTTGCTGTTGTTGCCGTTGTTCATGGTGGTGGTGTGGTGGGGAGGTTGTTGTTGTTTTCGGTGATGTTGGTGGTGGTGGAGGTGGTGGGGATGTTGTTGTTTTCGGTGGTGGTGGTGGTGGTGGTGGTGGTATTTGTGGTGATGTTGTTGTTGTTGTTTTCGGTGGTGGTTGTGGTGATGCTGTTTTCGGTAGTGGTGGTGATGATGTTGGTGGTATTGGTAAGTTGCCTGTTAGTAGTGGTGGCGGTGGTAATGATGTTGTTTTCGCTGTCGGTGGTGGTGTTGGTGGTATTTGTAAGTTGCCTGTTAGTAGTGGTGGCGGTGGTGATAATGTTGTTTTCGCTGTATGTGATGGTGGTATTTGTAAATGTGTTTATTAGTAGTAATGGTAGCGTTGGTTTTGGCTGCGTGTATTATGAGATGACGGCAGTCAGGGGTTCTAATATATTGGGAAAGGGATTAGGAAGAGAAAGATGATTGATGATGAGGAGGTAGGTGGGTGGTGCTATTCATTGCAGATCCCAACGTATATAGACGAAGATATAGTTTATTCCATCATAGGACTCCAGCCACTTTGTGTTCACATCAGTCTCCTTTCACATGAAAACTTGATAAACGTTATTTCTTGCAATTAACCATCAATTTTATTCTTCTATTGTTCCTGTTGTTGTCCTTGTTGTTGTTGTTATTGTTGATGTTGTTGATGATGTTGTTTATGTTGGTCTTTATGCTGCTGTTGCTTTTCTTACCGGTTGTGGTATTTATCGATCTTGGCGTATAACTGTTGCAGTTGATAACTTGAACTGTATCACTGAGGATCAATTCAGTCACTGATGTAAAATCGCGTGTGTATAGTAAAGTCCACACTACTGTAGGAACTTCAATGGTTTTCAATTGCGAAAAGGAGGTGAGAAGAGCTCTACGCGCTAATGTCTAAAATCCAGGAGGTATTTAAAAACACTCGTTTATCCCAGTGGTCTCTCTTTCGCAATCACAGTTGAATAGGTCTAAAAAGATATTGTCTCTGGAGAAAAAAGAGAAAAAGATAAAACAATTACAGTGGTTTGCGTGACAATTTAAAAAAAGTAAAAGACAAGCTTTGGCGAAAAGTTTTTTTTTAACAATTGGAAATATGAAAGTAGCCAGTTTTCTTACTACTTTTATGATTCTATCTTTATAATTATTTTCTACTTAGTCAATTATCTATATAGTTATCTATCTAACTATCTATATCTATCTTTTTATCTATTTATAATAATTTATCCATCTATCAATCTACCTATTCATCTATCGATCTATTTATCTCCTTATCTATCCGTCGATAGATGCATCTATATCTCAATATTTTTTAATCTATGTGTCTGTCTATTTATATGTTTCTCTATCTATCTATCTATCTAATAATATCAAACTGCCAACCTACAATTTAATTCTTTTTAATATATTTACTAATTTACCTGTATCCGAATTCAAAGTCTTGCTATATATCTATTTATCTTTTGTTCTAACTATGCACCAACATAACATATTATTTGCTGTCTCGATCTTCAACCTAAACAAACACAACCTGCGGTGTAAATGAATCACAATCCCAGCAGCCATCTGAAAACTCAAGACCTTATTTCCAGAAAGAACTAGATCTAGATTGATGTACCGTATTCACACTAACTTATATAACATCTTTTCATCTATCTATCTCTCTATTTATCTATCTATCTATCTATCTATCTATCTATCTAGAGATAGATAGAGAGATAGATAGATAGATAGATAGATAGATATCTCTCTCTCTCTCTATCTCTCTCTCTCTCTCCACTCCATCAAAACGTGTGTCTACCGTTATGAAGATTAATCTATATGTCTATGCCAAGGGCAGATGTTGTAGTCTTGCGTCGGGCATCAGGCATATGCCCCGGGAATTTCATTTCTCATTGATAAAATGACCAGTTTCGTGAGATTGTGTTTGTAAATGTTATCACACACAATTCGTTATTGATTCTATCTAGCAATTTTAAAGTGTATGAGAGCGTACGTACGTTTTAAATGCCTGAACGAATTATGTCGGTTGATGAATTTTGTTCTGCTCACGATTTTTTGTTGCTGATGCTGTTGTTAGGTTATTCGTGTTACATACATTCAATTTGTTAAAAAATTATGTTTCTGTCGGTACGCGTAGGTGGAAATACAATTTAACATCCTGGAAAATTTTTTTATTTTGATAATTTTTTTTTAGGATTGTTGATTTTCTTTTCTACTCTCAGTTTTTAATAAATTAATCCTGTTACATTCAATTTCGTAAAAATCATATTCTATCGGTTGTTGTTACTTTTTGTTGCTGCATTACTTGTTTTTTTTATATAATTTATTTTGTTTGTGGGCATTTTAATTATCTTTTGTTTATTTCTTGTTGCTTCTTCTTCAGTTATATTGGCATGACCCATTTTACTGCATAGTGCATTCATAATGCGTATTCTGGAAAGTGCGCTATAAGTTATTATTATTTGTATCATTATTATTATTATTATTATTATTATTTTATTATTATTATTATTATTATTATTATTATTATTATTATTATTATTATTATATCCTGTTACATTCAATTTCGTAAAAATCGTGTTCTGTCGGGTGCTGTTACCTTTTGTTACTAACTTTTTGTTCTAAGGTGCTGCATTGCTCTTTTTTTTAATAGAATTTATTTTATTTTTGGAAATTTCAATTCTCTTTTGTTTATTTATTGTTGCTTTTTCTTCAGTTATATTGGCATGACCCATTTCACTGCAAAGTGCATTGATCATGCGTATTCTGAAAAAATGCGCTATAAGTTATCATCATTATTATTGCTGTTGTTGGTGATGTTTATAGGGTTGTTGTTGTTATTGTTATTTTTTTGTTGGTGGTCTTCTCATTGTCGCTGTTGTTGTTGTGTTGTTGTTGTAGTTGTTGTTGTTGCTGCTGTTGTTATCGTCGTTGCGTTTCTTATAATTATCAATACTTTTATGGTACAGATCTTTGTCGATGTTGATGTCGATGTTACTGTTCTTTATATTGTTTTCCTTTGTTTTGTTGATGTTTTTAAAATTTTCTTGATTTTCCTATAAATATTTATCTCAGAATAATTTGGACTTCCACAAAAACGACATAATTATATAGAATTGCACTAACACCCAGTACACGAAGATTTCTTTTAGGTTGCGCAACATGGTTCGCAGCTTGGTGCGCAAGACGGTGCAAAGATTAAGATCATGAAAGGCATTGAGCCAATCTTTGACCGTTGACTTCCGAGCGTGAACGAAACCAGGAAAAGTTTGATTTATGTCAGATGAGGCATGCGCCAGTCGTGGAAAAAAAACAACTCGTTGATGTGTGAGGAAAATCGCAACTGCGGGTGTTGGATTCAGAGTCTTGTTTCTAGACTTAAGCCCTAGTGCGCTGATGTTGATGACATATGTATAATTGATCGTGTGGTTTTGATTGATGGCGATGATGGTGGTGGTAGTGGTCGTGGTGATGATGATGAGGATTACGATGACGATGGTGATGATGCATGGTGATGGTGGTACCGTTGTGATCGTGATGATGATTGTGAGAATGATGATGCTGCTGATGATGATGGCGGTGATGGTGGTGGTGGTGATGATGATCAACATTATCATCATCATGATCATCACCATCATCATCATCATCATCATCATCATCATCATCATCATCATCATCATCATCATCATCATTCATCATCATCATCAACATCATCACATCATCATCATCATCATCATCATCATCATCATCATCATCATCATCATCATCATCATCACCATCATCATCATCTCACCCACACACACACTATCATCATCATCATCATCATCATCATCATCATCATCATCATCATCATCATCATCATCATCTTCATCATCATCATCATCATCATGATGATGATGATGATGATAATGGGGATGATGATGATAATGATGATGATAGTGGTTTCTCGCTCGGGAGATCGGCTTTTCATACAAAATTTATTTGCCCGAATCATCACCTACCGGCTTGCTCTGTGTTAGTATAATTTCATTCATTTGATCGCACTGTCTCTCTATGTCAGCACTTAAAATTGTCAGATATTAATCTTAAGACCCTTTCACGGCATAGTCTTTCTGCTGACGTCGGATGTTAAGAAATCGACTCACTTACTCAAATATAAATTCCATTATACTTGTAGATTAGGCCTAAAGAACTCTTAACTTTATCTATGGTGTTGATCCGATCAAGTTAATGTATGAATCGCAAACTTGTAGATTGTGTCTATTTGCTAAGATTAGCTTATGATGAGCTTGGTATATACATATTTATATATACACACATACATATCTAATGAGTAACAAGTTCTACTCGAGATAAAACCCTGATGTAAAGTTTCAATTATCTATTACCTAAAGGTATATATGGTTAAGGGGGCGTAGTGGTTTGTGGTATAAAAATTGTTCTCTCCGAGTACCAAGGTGATTCGGTGCCGCTGCATCTACAAGTCGAGAGTTTAATTCCACAAACCACACTTATTGATCAACCATCTTAATTAAAAACTTACTTCTAACCACTGTGAAAAAAATAGCTGAGTGAGTTAGTGAGTGAGTTTGTTTTAAGGCACGTCAGCACGGTAACGGCTGTGTTGTGCCCATGATGTTCTAAGACAGTTAATGCATTATACTAGTAGCATCGGTGACTCCTTTATCTCTCCGAATAGTGAAACATAAAAATTATGCGTGAAAAGTTTGGTTAAAAGTGAAGGGTATATACAGTAGTTTAAAAAATCCATGTGTAGGATTATCACAGTTAAATTTTATTAAAACTTCCAGATCTACTTATAATTACCTATAGGTACTAGTGTATTAAGTCAAATGATGGGTCCCCATATGGGAGGGAAAAGAGTAGGCTTTCTCCCCTGGGGTTTGAGTAGAAAAAGTTCTTGTCATTATCGAAGACTAACGATACTGTGTTGAACCCTAATGTACTGATGACTGGGCTCAGAATGGGGGATAGAGGAATCGGATGTAAAGATACGGGTCGGGTTTAATAGGATTGGAATTGTAAATAAGGGGTTTAACTGTAGAGTTCATCGTGAGGTGGTGAAGTAGAGGGGGAGAGAGAGAGAGATAGAGAGAGAGAGGGGGGAGAGAGATAGAGAGAGAGGGAGAGAGAGAGAGAGATAGAGAGAGAGGGAGACAGAGACACAGAAAGAGAAACGGAGAGACAGACAGACAGACAGATAGACAGACAGACAGACAGACAAAGAGAGATAGAGGCGGGAACGGGGGGACAGTCAAACATATAAACATACAAACACACACATATATAAACGTTAAGGAACCAACCAACTTGACTATTTAAAAGCGAGTACAGAGTTTTGTGGCATGAAGTTGGTATGAAATTAAGTAAGGAAAACATTATTATTATTCATTTCGAACTGCTCATTCATGGCCGTTTCCTCGTCTGTTTAATCAAGGTATCCTGTCACGTGTGTGGTAGCACATAAAATTGTCAGACGTCAGTTATGGTGCCCGTCCACAATATAGCCTATATAGTGCTGACGTTGGACGTAAAACCAACAACAACTACAGCTGCGTTAGACCCATGACTTGTTCAGGTTTGGTTTGAAGTCCATTAAGTAAAGCAAGGGCGTTACATTTTTTGTAGTTTGTAAGTAGATGTTCATGTCTCTAAAGTTGCATTATGCTCAATAGATTTACATCGGGTGGGGATTGATCAAGGAAAATGTAAAGAGGTGGCAAAAATGACGGACAGAGAGAGGGAAGGAGAGAGAGAGAGAGAGAGAGAGAGAGAGGGAGAGAGAGAGAAAGGTGGGAGGGTGGGGAGGGAGGTAGAATAAAGACGGAAACAAAGGGGTGGTGATGGAATGCTGGGGATTCGAAAATTTCTCAAAGTGGCAAATAAATAATATGGGGACACTGGTTTTTTTTTCACATAAATGGATGTTTTTTTCTTCTGACTTTTCCCTTAAAATAAGGCATGGTTTCTAAACCCAACAACATAAAGCTAGTATAGTTTGTATAAAAAATATCATGATCATTACTTTTAAGAAGTTAGAGGCCCTATGTATAGATTACTGCTTGATGCCAGATCTATCTTTGTTCTTTAACCTGATTCACATACACTTCATTATTTTAATTTTTTTTTATTTTACGAATGTCAAACCAATTCATCATGAGAACAAATGAGTTTCCCCAAATATTATTTCCAAGGGAGCAAAATTTCAATAATGTCATCGTTTTTATCAAGATCAGTTCGGATTTCACCTAAAATCTCCCTGAATTGTTTAGGATTTCTTGTAAAACAATCTGGGATAAATGTGGTAAATGGAAGGGGGGGGGGACTCAGTGTTTGTCATCTGGCATTCAACTTCAATGTCTCTTCTGGTCACGTTACATTTTTTAAAATTAAAGTGGCTTGAAAAATCTGAGATGTACATGGTAAGTTGATAATGCATTGACTAATAGAAAATTGCGGTTGTTCTGTTTTGTTACTTCTGGGTTGTTTTTGTAATTTGTTTTGTGGTTATTTGGATCCATTTATTTTGCGGTTGAAGTTTTCGTTTCTGTTATTGATTCGTATGTGTGTGTTTGTGTTTATCTTTAACAATCATTTTTTTGGTGATTTTTTGCCTAGATGTTAGCTAGAACTTTCGGTAAAGTACTGGCCGTCTAATCAGGCCGAATTTCGACCAAGCCACCCTGATACCTTCTGGTTGGGTCGGTGCCGTTATAACGAAGGTCGGCTGAGACAGGAGCCCAGTTATCCACGTTTTGTCTCTTAGTTCCAGCACGTATGATTTTTTGGACTTTCGTAACACTAACGATGTATCCGTGAGGTGGGCTAGCTGTTATAAATAGTTAATAAAACACCAGGAAACAAGGAAAGAAACTTTAAAAAAAACTGTTCGGTAGGGTTGACAAAGTGTCGAAATTGATGGGGAGACGTGTCTTGGTATAAAACATAAACATTTTCTTTTTAATGTCAAGGGGGATTCGGTGCTAAATAATCAATTGAAAATGTTGTGCTGATATTGGACGTTAAACCAACTTAACTCAACTCAACTTAACTCAACCTTACACATCCGTGCTGTATCACAATTGATTCATTGTTTGTTTTCTTGTTGTTGCTTAACGTCTATCATCAGCAATGTATAAACTATATTGTGGACGAACTCCAAGACTAACGTCTGACATTTTTATGTGCTGCCACACGCGAGACAGAGCAGGGATACCATGACTCCTGTCTCAGTCGGTCACATTAAACTGACACCGATCCAACCAGTAGGGGCAAAATCGCCAGGGCTCGAACCAGAACCTTTTGCGTCGGAAGCCGATGTTCTACTCCAAAGCCACCTCGCCCCCTCAAATCGGACACACGTTTTAACCTGAAAGTTTAATTAGATACATATATATATATATATATCATGTTCATATTTACAACGATATGTCACTATATCACTTGCACTTTGGCAAAAATATCACTAATGCCACAGCCATGTCGCATTGACAAAATTACCTTTTAGAGACCCACGCTCTACCACTTGAGCCTTTCACCCCCCTCCCCCCAACCCCACCCACTCCAACATATCCGCACTGTACCACGTAAGTCTTTGGAGGTGGAAAACAACTAACTTTGACAAGGAACTGTCGATAAGTCATACACTCAAGACGAGTAAACCCAGACCAATCCTCACAGATAATCAACTCGATGTGTCTCTCTATGAGTAGTGCAAACAGAACCTTTTCACCACGGCAATCACAGCTGAGACTAACTGGCTGAAGTGGTAGAGCGTTGGTCTTCAAATCGGGAGGTTCGCAGTTCGAATCCCACGAACTGTCGATAAGTCATACACTCATGACGGGTAGACCCAGACCAATCTTCACAGATAATCAACTCGATGTGTCTCTCTATGAGTAGTGCAAACAGAACCTTTTTCACCACGGCTATCACAGCTGGGACTAACTGGCTCAAGTGGTAGAGCGTTGGTCTCCAAGTCGGAAGGTTCGCAGTTCGAATCCCACGAACTGTCGATAAGTCATACACTCACGACGGGTAGACCCAGACCAATTCTCACAGATAATCAACTCGATGTGACTCTCTATGAGTAGTGCAAACATAACCTTTTCACCAACACAGCCACAACTGAGACTAACTGGTTCAAGTGGTAGAGCGTTGGTCGCCAAGTCGGGAGTTTCGCGGTTCGAATCCCGCGGTCGGTTCAAAATGTATTTGTCATAATATCGTCCCTTACTGGTTGGTTCGGTGTTAGTATAGGGTGATAGGCTGAGACAGTAGTCATGGCATCCCCGCGGTGTCTCTGTGTGGCAGCATTCAAAAGTGTCAGACGTCAGTCTTGGGGCCCGTCCACAACATAGCCTATATACTGCTGACGCCTAACGCCAAGCAACAAGACTTACTTAATTTTTAGATTTACCCTCTAACTCTCTCTCTCTCTCTCTCTCTCTCTCTCTCTCTCTCTCTCTCTCTCTCTTTCTTTTCACACAACTGATGAGAGCTCATTTACTTTCCACACCCACTTCTTCCACCTCAACTCCAACACATCCCGCATTGTACCAGGAAACCTCGAATGTCCAGTAACTGTGTATCACTCATACACTCATACAATCGTGACGAATTTTGTCTAGCCTGGCCAGACTCATACTAATCTTCACAGCTCATCAACTCGATAAGTTTCCATACAGGCGGAAACAAACAAATCCATCTCCGCGTACTGTCTCAGCTGCCATGTTAGGACAGAGATGCTTCAGAAATCACTTGATCGGTGAGACTTTCACAGCTGTAGACCTTGTCTATTTAACATGGGCAGTCTAATTTGTTTCTGTTGTCTCTTTAACATAAAAAGTCTAATTTCTTTTCGTCTGAAAGGCATTCATTTGACAAGTCAGCTGTTATAGCTGTTCACAGCTATAGCTGTTGTTTCTTTAACATGGGCAGTCTAATTTGTTTCCTTCTGTTAAAGCATTCATTTGACAAGTCAGCTGTTCACTGCTATAGCCGTTGTACCTCTTTAACATGGGGAGACTGATTTGTTTCCGTTGTTAATTTAACATGGCAGTCTAATTATTCAGTATGTAAAGCATTCATTTGACAAGTCAGCCGTTCACAGCTATAGCCGTTGTCTCTTTATCATGGGGAGTCTATAGGTTCAGTATGTACATCATTTATTTCACAATTCAACCTATCAGAACTATAACCATTTCATACCATTAAAGAGGGGATAAAAAATGCTCACTCGTAAGAAGTAATAATGGTAACGATTATAGTAATGTAATATTTAGTAGTAAATAAAAAAGCAACCAAAACAATTTTAATCAAAATTAACTGCTGCATACATGGTAGAAATGGCTATGGTGGGTACTCTCTCTCACTCTCAATCTCTCTCTCTCTCTCTCTCTCTCTCTATATATATATATATATATACAGAGAGAGAGAGAGAGAGAAACTCACTCATAAGAGCGTTCACTGGATAATCAAGCCGGTCACAGCTATAGCCGTTGTCTCCTTAACACATGAAGTCAATTTGTTTAGTCCCTGGAGCAACGGCTCAAAATTTCAGCTGTTCACAGCTATAGCCGTTGTCATCCTAACATGGAGAATCTAACAGTTCAATGTGTAGATCATTCACTTGACAAGCCAGCCGTTCACAGCTGTAGCTGTTTTTCCCCAACATGGAGATATTAATTATTTACCAAACAAACTTGCTTACCCCCATAACATATGGAGTCCGGTTTTTTTTAGTCATTAGAAAACGAGCTTGAAATTTCAGCCGTTTACAGCTATAGTAAGTTGTTGTCTCGTTACCATGGAGATATTAATTATCCAGTCTTTGAAGCTTTCACTAAACACTTCAACCTTAACATATGGAGTCCGTTTCTGTGGTCTTTAGAAAACAAGTTTGAAATTTCAGCCGCTCACAGTTATAGCCGTTGTCGCTTTTTCATGGGGAGTCTGTAGAGCGTTCAATTAACAAGCCAGTCGGTCACAGCTATAGCCGTTGTCGCTCAGGAATAGAGAATCTAATTGTATACGGTAGCGCGTTCATTTAACAGAACAGGCGTTCATATTCAAACCTAAGTATCTCTTCTACACAGGTTGTCTGTTTTTCTTATTTTTTCAAAGGCACTGAGGGGGGGCGCGGTGGTCCTGGGGTAGAACATCGGCTTCCGACGCAAAAGGTCCCAAGTTCGAATCCTGGCGGTTGCGTTCCCTACTGGTTGGATCGGTGTCAGTATAATGTGACCGGCTGAGACAGGAGTCATGGTATCTCCACCCTGTCTCGTGTGTGGCAGCACATAAAATTGTCAGACGCCCGTCTTGGGGCCCGTCCACAATATATCATATACAGTGCTGATGTTGGACGTTAAAACCAACTCAGCTCAACCCAAGGGCGCTGAACAATACGTGTAATAAGAACCAAACCTCAGTATCTCTTCTACACAGGTCGTCTATTTTTTTTTATTTCAAGGGCACTGAAGAATACACAATACATGTAATAAGAACCAAGGCTGGCTCTTCTAAAAAAAAAAAGACTTGTTATTGTTCATTTTTTTTTAGAGTAATCTCTTTACAATACACGCGTTTTTAACATGGAGTGTCTAATTGTAAAGCATTCAGAACGTTCATTAGTCACTCGTTCAGAACCAAAAATATAATGTACTTTTGTATTTACAACAATTAGAATCTAATTACTTTGTTTGTAGAGTTGTTTTGGGGTGGCCTCGAGAGTTGTTTTTGGATGGCTTTGAGTAAGGGTTTCCGTCTGTCAATTCATTCATTTGACAAGACAGACGTTCACAGCTATAGCCGTTCTCTGTTTACCATGGGGAGTCTAATTGACAGATCGGTCATCACAGCTATAGCTGTTGTTTCCCTAACACGGAAAGTTTAATTATTAAGTCTAGAGCGTTCCCGTGACAAGCCAGCCGATCACAGCTATAGCCTTTGTCTCTAAGGAATGTGGAATCTAGTTGTCTAGGGGATAGAGCGTTCATTTAACAAAACAGGCGTTCATATTCAAACCTCAGCATCTCTTCTACAAAGGTTGTCTGTTTTTCTTATTGTTTCAAGGGCACTGAGGGGGGCGCGGTGGTCCTGGTTTGGCTTCCGACGCAAAAGGTCCAAGTTTGAATCCTGGCGGTTGCGTCCCCTACTGGTTGGGTCGGTGTCAGTATAATGTGACCGGCTGAGACAGGAGTCATGGTATCTCCATCCTGTCTCGTGTGTGTCAGACGCCCATCTTGGGGTCCGTCCACAATACATCCTATACAGTGCTGATGTTGGATAATAAAACCAACTGAGCTCAACTCAAGGGCGCTGAACAATACATGTAATAAGAACCAAACCTCAGTATCTCTTCTACACAGGTCGTCTATTATTTTTTTTTAATTTCAAGGGCACTGAAGAATACACAATACGTGTAATAAGAAACAGAGCTGGCTACTTCTTCGAAAAGACTTGCAATTGTTCAGTTTTTTTTTATTTTAGAGTAATCTCTTTACAATACACGCGTTTTCAACATGGAGTGTCTAATTGTACAGCATTCAGAACATTCATTAGACACTCATTCAGAACCAAAACCTTAATGTAGTTTTGTATTTACAACAATTAGAGTCTAATTACTTGGTTTGTAGATTTGTTTTGAGATGGCCTTGAGATAAAAAATACTAGCTTTACATTGCTTGGCGGTATGGCCTATTTACAACAATTAGAGTCTAATTACTTGGTTTGTAGATTTGTTTTGAGATGGCCTTGAGATAAAAAATACTAGCTTTACATTGCTTGGCGGTATGGCCTTGGTTATCATAACATCATCATCATATCCTACTAGTATACTTTCCGTGTGTGTGTGTGTGAGTGTGTGAGAATGCGTATTTTGTGTTTGTGAGTATGGGTGAGTGTGTGTTTGTGTGTGTGTATGAGTGTTAATGTGAATGAGTGTGTGTGTCTGAAAGTTGTGAGAGTGTGTGTGTGTGTGTGTGTGAGTGTGAGTGTGTATGTGAGTGTTTGTTTGTTTTGCGCTAATTAACTTTAATGAAAACAAGAATTGCTGACAAGTAGAAATCCGTATTAAAACACATACGGATAAATCCAGTTTTTATAAAAACAAAATTGTTGGGTTTTTTTTTGTTTTTTTTTTTAATTTATTAAAATTGTGTATCTTCGTTCTTGTCCTGTCAACAACCGTCGCGATTTTTTTTTTATAATGAGCGGTTTCGAATTTCAATTAGGGATAGGTTCTCGCGATGAGTTATTCCTCTTTGTTAGAAATGTTTGTTAACCAGAAACGTTGTTGTGTCATCTTGTAAAAGATCTAAGAAAATAATACTGCGTGTGTATTTCTCTCAGATTGTTTGTAAAAGTTAGAGATTGAAAGTTCCGCGACGCAACATTGAAGAATTGTTAGAATTTCGAAAACTGACTATGAAGAAAATTTAATAGTATCGGAAACTGACTTTTTGTAAGAGATATTAATAAATACTTTTGAGGGTTTTTAGTTCGAAAAAGAGGGGGGGGGTGAACTGGCTCAAGTGGTAGAGCGTTGGTCTTCAGATCAGGATGTTCGCTGATGTCCGATATTCGTCCCCTGTAACTGGTTGGGTCGGTGTCAGTATAATGTGACCGGCTGAGACAGGAGTCATGGTATCCCCGCCCTGTCTCGTGTGTGGCAGCACATAAAATTGTCAGACGTAAGTCTTGGGGCCCGTCGCCGTATAAGACTCCATAGAGGAACCTAGGAGACGTTAAACCCTATAGAGAACACAATTTAATTCGAACAATGTCCTTTTATCTTTCTCTGGATGATCACTTGTGTATTCTTTCAATAGCTGAGCCATGATTGAATTGTTTCCTTTCCATAAGTTTTTTGGAACAATTCAAACCAGAGGCAGCTAGGGATGTCAGTTGAGGTTCGAACCTCGGACCCCTGTTTATCTTTTTGGAGATCTGTCGACTGTGTTAGCTGGTGTTTGTGTACATGTTATTTATACGGAGGGGAATGATATGCAAGTAATCCATAAATTCCTTAAGAGTTTTAAAGATTTTGCGAAGGGAGTGTTTAACCTGACAACCGCCTCTAACGTTAATATTTACAAATATTATATTATTAAACGTTTTTTGTTCATACCGATTTTTTTACGAAGAACATCGTAATTTAGTACCTTAGTTTATTGATGTATTTCATAATACTTTCTTCTGTTGGATAAAACAATGGCTCAGCATGGATATAACGATTAATAAAGCTGCGTGAGTTTAAGGTATTGCATTCGGTATCCTATTCAAAGGCTTTAAAAATCGTACATTATGGGTTAAACGTCAGAACAAAGGGTTACACCAAAGAGAGTTGTCCGGAAATCGACTACTCTTGTGAAAGACATATAAATACATCATTGAAGGCATGGTTGGCTGAATGGATGGAAAAATTCTAAATGAGAGTGTGAAAAACAGGGAAGGAGTTGAGAGGGTATATAGGGTGTAAAGAAGGTTGTTATTGTTGAGAGTGGAAGAGAGGAAAAGAGCGTGGAATTGTGATGAGGGTAAATATTACCAAGTTAATATAGAAAATAATAATAAGAAGAAGAAAGAATAAAATCGGAGGGGCGAGTGTTACAGTAAAAGAGAGAGAGAGAGAGAGAGAGAGAGAGAGGGGGAGAGAGAGAGACAGAGACAGAGAGAGAAATAGGGTAGTTGTAGATGAGTTGGTTTAACGTCTAACATCAGCAGTATATAGGCCTGACAATTTCATGTGCTGCCACACACGAGACAGGGCGGGGATACCATGACTTTCATCTCAGCCAGTCACATTAAACTGACACCGATCCAACCAATAGGGAGCAAAATCGCCAGAGCTCGAACTACGGACCTTTTGCGTCGAAAACCGATGTTCTACCCCAGAGGGAGGGAGAGAGAGAGAGAGAGGAAGAGAGATAGATAGAGAGAGAGAATAGAGTAGGGTTATTCCGTGTGTGTTCAGAGACGTAGAAACGTTTTACAGAATATATTGTCTTGTATCCTTGAGGGACAAAGAGACGTAGACAGAGATAGACATACAGAGACAGAGAGAGAGAGAGAGAGAGAGAGAGAGAGAGCGATGGTGAGAAAGGTAGAGAGAGGAAGAGAGCTAGAGAGGCTAATTTGTGTATACTTATTGAATGATGTAGAAACGGTTTACGGAATGTCCTTGAGAGAGGGAGAGAACAAAAAGAAGAGAGAAAGAGAGAGATAAAAGAGAAACAAACATATATAGACAGACAGAAACACATGGACACTTATGCCGGGGCCGGGGTTCAACCACACACACATACAGACAGACACACACACACTAGCACTGAAAGTCTGGACCATAAGCCCCAGTCAAGGCAGCCTGACCTTGTATCCTTGAGAGACAAAGAGACGTAGAAAGAGAGCTACATACAGAGTGAGATAGAGAGAGAGGAAGAGAGAAGGAGAAAGGAAGGGGGAGAGAAAGAGGGAGAAAAAGAGACGTAGAAAGTGAGCTACATACAGAGAGAGAGAGAGAGAGGGGGGAGTGAGTGGAGAGAGAGAGAGAGGGGGAGGGGGAGATTAATTTGGTGTGTATACTTATAGAATGATGTAGAATCGTTTACCAGAAAATCCTTGATTGAGAGAGGGAGAGAGAGAGAGAGAGAGAGAGAGAGAGAGGGAGGAGAGAGAGATGGGGGAGAGGGAGGTTTATTTGCGTATACTAATAGAATGATGTAGGAAAGTTTTCCAGAATATCCTTGAAAGAGAGGGGAGAGATAGAGAGAGAGACAGATAGAGAGAGGGGGAAGGAGAGAAAGAAAAAAGAAAGAGATAGAAACAGACCAACATAATTATTAAGATAGACAGAAAAAAGGGACACTAATGGCTATATAGCACTCATTTCTATACACCCCCCCACACACACACATAAACACACATATACATATAACACTGAATGCCCGGACAATTAACCCCTTCAAGGCCGCCTAATCGCCTTTTCACCTTGCACCATGGAGGCCGAAAACCGGTTGTAATGCCCAGAAATCCTGCAGCCCGCCGACTAATCCGGATCAGATCCGACTCAAATTAGTCGTAAATAAATAACGATGGGTGGATGGAGGAGTGTGGTGACTTTGTTACGACAGTGTTGAGTAAATCTTCGCGAGAGGAATTTCTACTTGAATAGTCACTATTGATAAAAGTTGTGGTTTTTTAATTGATTTCGGAAGAGATTTGTTGGTGGTGGTGGTAGTGGTGGTGGTGGTGGTGGTACTGGTGGTGGTGGTGTTTTGTCTATTTTGTTTGAAGTGATGGTTGGTTGGTTGGTTGGGTTGGTTTAACGTCCAACAGCAGCACTATATAGGCTATATTATGGACGGGCCCCAAGACGGACGTCTGACAATTTTATGTGCTGCCACACACGAGACAGGGCGGGGATACCATGAGTGGTGGTGGTGGTGGTTGTGATGTTTTGTCTATTTTGTTTGAAGTGGTAACGATGAAGATGCTGATATTGGTGGCCGTTGTTTTGTTTTTGTTGTTGTTTTTTTGTTGTTGATTTTTTAACTAATCATAATTGTTGCAGTTATTCAAGTGGCTGTCGTTCATTGTTAAACGTTTAACTATCAATAGACAATAAAAAGTAGGGGACTAGTGGAAGTGAGAAATGGACACAATTTGAGACAACATTGTAAACGTTGAGAGTTTAGGGATAGCAACTTGTTGTTGGCGTTGAGAGAGATAGAGAGAGATAGAACGAGAGAGAGCGAGAGAGTTAGAGAGAGAAAGAGAGAAACACAGAGAGACACGGAGAGAGACAGAGAGAGACAAAGACAGGCAGAGAGAGAGTCCGAGAGAAACAGAGAGAAACAGAGATAGGGGACAGAGAGAAAGAAAAAGACACAGACAGAGAGAGACAGAAAGAGACATAGAGAGAGAGAAAGAGAGAAAGAGAGAGAGAAAGAGAGAGAGAAAGAGAGAGAAAGAGCGAGCAAGAAAAGAGAGAGTCAAAGAGACAGTGAGAGAGAGAACAAGAGAGAGAGAAAGTCACAGAGACATTGAGAGAGACTGAGATAGTAGGGTTACTCTCTCTCTATACTGAGAGACGTAGAAACATTTTGCAAAATAATTATATGACCTTGTATCCTTGAGAGACAAAGAGACGTACACAGAGAGATACATACATACAGAGTGAGAGAGATAGAGAGAGAGAGAGAGAGAGAGAGAGAGAGAGAGAGAATATGAGTTTATTAGGGTCAATCGTCTCTTACATGAAAAATCACATCCGTCTCCGTTTGTTTTTAGGGCATCTTAGCATTCCATGTTTTACAGTAAACAACATGTGTAAAAACCTGATACCATCAGGGAAACTTGGTTGACCATAATCATTCAGATGTTTTACCATTAGCGACATGGAAAAAAGCCATTAACGTGTGAAGTTACAAAAAATGCGTCAATACCTAAATAATTATAACTTGGAGCGATCAGTTTACAGCTTTTACAAGGTTTTACAGTAAGTGCTCTAAGTAGGGCATTCTTCGGGGATTTCCTTTTGTTTCAAACGCTCTTTCTCTCTCTCTTTCTCTCTCTAAATGACAACTTCCTAGGGGTTGTTTTACTTGATGCGCTAAAAGGTGCAGAAAAAAAATTCCGATTTTCCCCAAATTTTGCATGCCGTGTTCAACATAGATGATCTAGCTACCCACAAAATTTCTTTACTCTAGTACAACTGCTTCAAGGTCAAGCTAAGGACATAATGAACACCCCTCGTAATTATAACTTGGAGCGATCAGTTTACAGCTTTTACAAGGTTTTACAGTAAGTGCTCTAAGTAGGGCATTCTTCGGGGATTTCCTTTTGTTTCAAACGCTCTTTCTCTCTCTCTTTCTCTCTCTCTCTTTCTCTCTCTCTCTCTCTCTCTCTCTCTCTCTCTCTCTCTCTGTCTATTCTCTCTCTCTCTTTCGCTCTATCTTTCTGGGTTTAACATCTTCTAAGTTATCTCGATGGATCATATTTTATATAGCGCCTTTTTATTTTGTGTATTCTTTGCGATTGTCGTTTTTTGTTTTGTTTTTGTTGGGTTTTTTTTGTTTTTTTGTTTTTTTAGTCTTTTGTTTTGTTTTACCACCCGAGCTATCTACAGGATCCTCCACCTAGAGGGAATTCTCTTTGTGAGTCCAGGCGGCGGGTTTTACGTTTATTGTTGTTGTTGTTGTTGTTGTTGTTGTTGTTGTTGTTGTTGTGTTGTTTTAACGTCCAACATCAGCATTACATGTCAACATGGTACAGACGAAATAGAAATACAATGTTTTCAGAAAAGGAAGAAGTGGTTTCTAAAGAAAGTATACAAATACTGAAATAGATCTACTGAGAACCTTAAGTGATCTATGGGGATGAATTGAATTGAATTTTTTTTTTTCGAAATGAAGACTTTTTGTTTATTAGAAATATAATATTGTAAAAACAATTATAAAAAGTTAAACCTAAAGTAAAAAACAAACAAATGAAAACCTTGACAGTCTAGGCCGAGAAGAGAAAAACCTTGCCTTATTTTGAGTTTGAATCAACGACATCATAGACATATTAGTAAATGTTGCTGTTGCTGTTGTTGCTGTTGTTTTTTGTTGTTGTTTTTGTTGTTGTTGTTGTTTTTGTTGTTGTTTGTTCCTCTTGGTGGGTTTTGGTATCTCTCTTTTTTTCTTTTTTTTTTATTTATCTAGTGGTAATTTCTCAGATGTCTCAGATTTCTAACGAGCTGAAAGAGAGAAGCTATAAAAATGTAGTTACACAATTTGTTATCTGTCTTTGCCGGAAGTTTCAAGGCTTCGCTGAGTAGCAGAACTTCCGGTTGGTGGGAAAATGGCGGGTATGTTGTTTGTTTTGTTTTTGCTCAGTCCTTTCCGTTTTTCTTTATCTCTTTATCAATCTGTCAGGCCGTGGAATTCACTACAGTATGTATCCCGAGACAAGAGCAAGAATGTCCTAACTCACTTATAGTTTGCAATTAATCTGGGACATGTTTATGTTGGGAGAAGTCACAGCCAAGATCTTCGTGTTGGTCGGTTGGGGTTGAGTTGGTTTTAACGTCCAACATCAGCACTATATAGGCTATACTGTGGACGGACCCCAAGACGGCCGTCTGACAATTGTATGTGCTGCCACAAACGAAACAGGGCGGGGATACCATGACACCTGTATCAGCCGGTCACAGATATTTTGGGGTGGTGTTATATATATATATATATATATATCACTATAACTTTTTCTTCGTCGCCCTCTCGTTCCCTTTGTCTGTCCATCTCTCTGTCTATGTTTCTGTCGATCGGTTTGTGTGTGTCTCTCTCTCTCTCTCTCTCTCTCTCTCTCTCTCTCTCTCTCTCTCTCTCTCTCTCTCTTCTCTCTCTATGCTCTCTCCTCTCTCTCTCTCTCTCTCTATATATATATATCTATCTATTTATTATCTATTCCCTCTCTCTCTCTCTCTCTTTATTTCTCTCTCTCTCTCTACCTCTCTCTCTCTCTCTCTTCATTTCTCTCTCCTTACCCTCAGGCTCGTTGTGATGATCAGTATGACCTTGTATCTCCCAGTCTAACCAGGTGTTCAATGAGTGTTGCTGTATTCCTTGTCTTAATTCCTAAGGAGATCTCAACACGGGCGATCATTTAACCTGCAAAAATACGAACAAAATAGAGAAAATTTGACTAAGATCGATACACAAGAAATATTTTAGTTGGAGCCCAACACTTGACGGACTGGTCTACAAACGAACCCCACCCACCGAATCCGTCATTGCACACCTAACTAAATATGAAACACCACAGCGGGTATTTCCATTTCATTAACGCAACGTCATAGATAATATTATTTTTATGCTGAGTGTGAGAGCTACATTTTACTCATCCTAAACTGTCAACAACCTTTTGGTGTGGGCGAGATTTAACACAAGAAATTGTGCGATCATAATAAAGACAATTTCATTGATGTGTTTATGATATAAAAAAAGAGCGCTGGTATTTCAATCTGCTAGGGCACTAGGTTGAGTTAAGTTGAGTTGAGCTGAGATGCTGTAACTTCCATCGTCAGCACCAGATAGGCTATATTGTGGACGGGCCCCAAGACGAACTGAGACATAGTTTTAGTTTTTTTAACTTTCTGTACACAATTGAACACCTGTTTATGCGCCTTTTTCAGATTGAGTTGAGTTTGTTTAGCGTCCAACGTTAACACTTTTTAGGCTAAATTGTGAATGGGTCACAACACTGACGTTTGACAATTTTATGTGCTGCCACACACAAGATACCATGACTCCTGTCTTAGCCGGTCAAATTATAATGACACTAACCCAACCAGTTACAGGGGACGAAATCGGACAAATAACTCTTTCGATCATGGGATTCGAACCACGGACCTTCACATTTGGAGACCAACACTCTACCTTTTAAGCCAGTTGCCCCCCCCTTCCCCCTGCGCCTTTACCAAACTGTCCGACTTTTTTGTCTCAAGTAAAGTGAAGTAAAATTAAAATATAATTTTAAAAATCAAATAGCACTTAACCCTAGTAAAAATAACCTTCTCAATTGTTTTCCGATAGCAATGAAATTAAAAATACAATTATTCTTCCTTTAAATTCTTATTTAAGAGTTGTTTTATTTTATTTTCGGGGTTAAAGTATAACATATATTCCAAGACCGCTTTTACAACGGGACAAAGAAAATAATTTATACAAATTATTTTTATTAAAAAATTTATATCATTATGATTATGCCAACTTCGAAGTGAATATCTCACAACTACAGTAAAATGAATTCTAGCTTTTTTTTCTACTTTTTAATGACGCAACAATTAAGTTTCCAGAAAGAAAAAGTAGGATCATAAAAGCACTTTAAGGCAGTTGTCTACGGAAACAAAATTATAAAGTAGTATTTCGCTAATAATTAGAATAGAAAATTCTCTATGCAGTTTTGAAAATAAGAAAATAATGTTGTTTCACTATTATTACCTTTAGACAAAGACGGAATGGATAGCCAATTTAAGGATTTTAAATGTACTTTCGTTTTAGGTTAAATACAGTCGTTTGTCCGGTTTCTATTGGTATTTTATAACGCTGATAAAGCGTGGGGATTATCGTAGGACTAAACAGACTGAAACAGACAGAAACACACAAAAACATTTTGATTAGTTAAATGTACTTTATGTTCCACAAAGAAGGAG
>RQTK01000199.1:441127-453627 GCA_003991915.1 Elysia chlorotica
GAGAGAGAGAGAGAGGGGGAGGGGGGAGAGAGAGAAAGGGAGAGAGAGGGGGGGTAGAGAGATTAGAGCTAAGGGCAAAACAAAACAGACTGAAAAAGATAAACATTTTGATTAGTTTAATGTACTCTATGTTCCACAAAGAAGAAGAGGGCAAAAAAAGAAACAGAAGAGAGAGGAGAGAGAGAGAGAGAGAGAGAGAGAGAGAGAGAGAGAGAGAGGGAGGGAGAGAAAGATTAGTCCTATGACAAGACGGGCAGAAAAAAGAAGGAACAATTGATTAGATTGGTGTACTCTAGGTTCCGAAAAGAATCAAACCTATACGAACATGCATAAATCAGCTGAGTGTTCGAACCTCGGGCGTTTTACATCAAGATCTTGAGTTCAGATTATTATCGACTGAGCTATCTGACTTCCTAGTAGAAGACAGAAACAGAGAAAGAGAGTGAGGAAGAAAGAAAAAAGAGAGAGAGAGAGAGGGAGAGAGAGAAGCAGAGATAAAAGAGAGAGAGAAACAAGGAGAAAGAGAGATATAAAGAGAAGAGAGAAACAGAGAGAGAAATGGAGAGAGACAGAGAAGAGAGAGAATCAGAGATTAAAAGAGAGAGAGAGAGAGCAGCAGCATAGAGAAAGAAAGTAAGAGAGAGAGAGCGAGAGAGAGAGAGAAAGAGAGAGAGAGAATCAGAGATTAAAAGAGAGAGAGAGCAGCAGCATAGATAAAGGAAGTAAGAGAGAGAGAGAGAGAGAGAGAGAGAGAGAGAAAGAGAGAGAGAATCAGAGATTAAAAGAGAGTGAGAGAGCAGCAGCATAGAGAAAGGAAGTAAGAGAGAGAAAAAGAGAGAAAGAGATAGAGAGAGAGAGAGAGAGAGAGAGAGAGAGTGAAACCAGACCTACGATAAGGAAAACAAATTTATTTCAAACGGAGTACTCTAGTGGCAGTCGTTTAGCATTTCAAATTACCTCGCTCCTTTTACATTTCGGTTTTCTTTTGTGTCTTTTTTTGGTTTGTTTTGCAAGATTAACTGACCTGAGTGAACTCATGAGTTCTTTGTTTAGTTTGTACCAGTACCACGTTGGACTCAATATTTAGAATTAATTCCAATGTGTGGTTTAGTTTTGGCTATTACTATGCTTTGTTTTAATATAAAATATCTATTCATGTTAATTCTAGCATCCTACTTCAAACTCAAGATTGCAGTTGTAACCTCTCATTTCGAACTGCTTGGGATTGGAATAAAACTAGCAATTATTAGAAACCTGAACCACAAGTGTTTATACATTTTAATATAGACAGCTATTTAACCCAGTTCTAAAATTACATTCATGGGAGTTTCCGATAAGTTTTTTTTTTTTAATTTGAAAACTTCTCCCAACCTCATTGCATTCTAAAAGCATGTTTTGCGCACAAAAAAGCATCGAATGCTACTTGATAGAAAGAAATTCTGCAAGCATAGTGGGGAGGGGTTGGGGGCGGTGGTCCAGGGGTATAACATCGGCTTCCGATGCAAAAGGTCCCGAGTTCGAATCCTGGCGGTTGCGTTACCTACTGGTTGGTTCGGTATCAGTATAATGGGACCGGCTGAGACAGGAGTCATGGTATCCCCGCCCTGTCTCGTGCGTGGCAGCTCATAATATTGTCAGACGTCCGTCTTGGGCCCGTCCACAATATAGCCTATATAGTGCTGATGTTGGACGCTAAAACCAACTCAACTCAACTCACTCAACGCAAGCCTAGTGGTGGTTACAGCTTTTAATTATGTGGATCAAAACAGAAAGACATTGAACTATGAATCTGATTCCAGCAAAGCCAAAGAGAGAGAGAGAGAGAGAGAGAGAGAGAGAGAGAGAGAGAGAGAGAGAGAGAGAGAGAGAGAGAGAGAGAGAGAGAGAGAAAAATAACATAGCCTCTAAAAAAAATTCGTTTGATGAGAAATTCGAAATGTAAGACTTCATTTTCTAGATTTTTAGTGTATTCAAGAGAGCTTAGAAAGTGGAATCGACATTGAAACGAGAAAAAAAACGCGTTCAATAGTGAGACGCAATTTCAAATATAAGAATAAATTATTATAGCCTGAAAACCCAAGTTATCAAATCGGTTTTGTTTTCCTCAACATGAAATAAAGATACTTAAATATGAAGGGGAGTAATAACAGTACATTAGCTAAAATAAAAGCGTCTAGAAATGAGAGCGTATAGAGAAAAAAAAGCGTCTAAAAATAAGGGCGTCTAGAAAAAATAAGAGCGTCTAAAAATAAAAGCGTCCAGAAATAAGAGCGTCTAGAAATAAGAGCGTCTAAAAATAAGAGCGTCTAGAAATAAAATAAAAGCGTCTAAAAATAAGAGCGTCTAGAAATAAGAGCGTCTAGAAATAAAATAAGAGCGTCTAGAAATAAGAGCGTCTAGAAATAAGAGCGTCTAGAAATAAGAGCGTCTAGAAATAAGAACGTCTAGAAATAAGAGCGTCTAGAAATAAAAGCGTCTAGAAATAAGAGCGTCTAGAAATAAGAGCGTCTAGAAAGACCTGAAGTTTTTAATTATACTGTATTTTCATCAAGTACCAGAGGGTCAAGATGACTTTTTTTGTTTTTGTTTTTATTAATTTTTGTTATTGTTTTGTTTTGCTTTGGATATGGTCAGAACCATTCTTCGCTTTGGTTGAAAAAAAAAAAACATTACGGGAGGATGAATAATTCCATCTGCGCTTTGGATGTGTCTATATTTTCAGCATACTTTAAAAAGTTTAAACCCAGGACGAAGAAACACAGCACTGCTCGTCCAAAATATAGCCTATACAGTGCTTAAGCCTAGGGCGAAAAAGCACAGCAAGCAACACAGCACTGTTTTTCTCAGATATGTAAAGGTTGTTTACATGTTTGAATTATATTATGTAATTCCTTTGATATTCAATGAAAACATATGAAACGCAACACCTTTTCATCCGCCCAGTTTGTCCTTTTCTGCCCCCCTCAAGATGGGTCGGTGTCCGGTTAATGTTACTAGAGCCCAGGTCTCCCCGCCCTGTGTCAAATGTAAAAACAAACTCACTCACTCACTCACTCACTCACTCACTCACTCACTCACTCACTCACTCACTCACTCACTCACTCACCCACTCAGCATCATGTGAAATTGTCAGACGTAAGCCTTGTGGTCTGTCCACAATATAGCCTATATAGTGATAACGTTGGACGTTAAGCACAAAACGAAGATTAGTGCGATAAAAGCAAACTCAATCTGGTGAATTTTTGACCGATCGTGGGTTTCGAACCGCGGTCCTCCCGATTACATGTACCAAGACTCCTTTCTCAGTTGGTCACATTCATTCTGATGGAGACTGCAGTGTTAGTCAACCAGTTTGAATCCAGCGCAGGTCGTTGATATAAATTTAGAGCTGGACCAATCTTGATATAATAGACATTTGTATATTTTACCGTTTTTATTTTCAAACAAAAAATATCTCTGATTCTAGAAATGATATAGAATATTGTTATAACTTTTCCAACCTCTTTGAGTGTATTTGATACTTCTGAATACCTTATGGATAAATCAAGATGCTCCTATTCCGACTTATAACTGATGCCCCCCCCCTCCGCCTCTCTCCCTCTCCCCTGAATAACTCAAAACGCTCATATTTCGACGTGTACCTAACTCTCTCTCTCCCCTCACCTGGTAAATGTACGGCTGTATTTTGCACCTGTACAGAAATGCACCTCGTGGAATCGATGAAATAATTCTTGCACTTTTTGAACTTGTTAGCGCTCTGCACCTAGAGCTGGGGAAACGTACGCCCTGTAATGGTGAGGTTCGAACCTCAAGCCACACTAGCGCCTGGAATAATATCTGGTGATCCCTAAACCTAGGGTAGATCCACCATTAGAGAGCAAGGCGTTCTCTCTACCAAGCGACCATCTGTTGCCGACCATCCTACCGCCATTCCCCCCCCCCCCTCTCAACTGACCTCTTGACCAGTATTTCTGATAGCCTTTTTTGCCCCTATACCAACAATTAATCGGCTGGAAAAAACATGGCCGAATAAATTACTCGGCCTAATTTTTAACCCCGTAAAGGCCAAAACAAGATACGATAAAATAAACCCTTTGTTATCAAAGAAATCCATTTTGGCCTCTTTTTCTTTATTTTTTTTTATCCCAGTAAAACAATTGATACCAGTTCTCAGTGTCTGACTTGTTGATCCAGACTGAAAAAAAATAATCACTCCGGATTTTAACGCGAAAAAAGGGGGACAGGGAGGGGGGGGATTACTAACTGTTTCCACTATTCCAGATAATGACTTTTTCAAACGTCCAGCCAGTGTAGTTTCACGATTTTTCAGACTGAATTCCCTGACTGGAATAATTGTTGTTTTTTTTTTGTTTTTTTTTTTGTTTTTGTTTTTTTTTTCATTTTACTGTAAGACTAAATTCCGTTACTGATATAATTATTTGTTTTTTTCTTATTCCATTTTACTGTTAGACTGAAAGTCTATCGCGCCTAAATAAAAAAAAGAGAAAGGTAAGTAACTGTGTCGTGCTTAATCTCTGTCTCTTGCGGGATAAGACTGAGAAATTGAATTAGAAGTCACCGGTAGACTCACAAAGCAGCGTGTCAGACCACACGCATACAAATTGTATCAGGCATGAGCGGGGGAGAGCAGGGAGGGGAAAGGAGGGACCTAGATTCCACATTCTAGATTCTGGATTTTAGGGACTTTAAGTACAACGTCGCAGTAGCTTACGACCCGTCTTAAGCCTTTTTTATTCGCATGTTTCCAGCGACGAGTTATAAGCTACCGTGACATTGTACTTACAGACTTAGATGTGGATAATTATTTGGGGTGAAGGTTGACAGAGACCAAGGTACAAGTCGGGTTAAAGCGTGATTGTGATTGGGATTCTTTGGCCTTGGTGAGATTAAAAAAGATAGAATTTCAAAGCGGTTTAGGTTCGATTTCAATCACTCATTTCCTGGACTCAAAGGCCAATAAAAGTATATGCTCATTTGTAGCAAATTGTATTGTCTAGAATTGACTACTGCAACTCGTTGCTAGCTGGTCTCCCACAATATCAACTTAACCAAATTCAGCAAATTATTAACTATGCGGCAAGACTTGTAAAAAAGTTTCAAGAAGAAATTTAATCACCCCAATTCTAAAAGATCTTCACTGGCTGCCAGTATGTGCTAGAATAATTTATAAATTAAAGCACAATGAATTAAATATTTGCATATTCTCCCTCTATAGGACTATGACAAAGACATACATATATGATATTCACCGAACCCTTTTTTTTTTTGTTTGTTTTTTTCCATTTTACTGCAAGACTAAATTCCGTTACTGATATAATTATTTGTTGTTTTTTTTCTTATTCCATTTTACTGCAAGACTAAATTCCGTTACTGATATAATTATTTGTTTTTTCTTATTCCATTTTACTGTAAGACTGAAACTCTATCGCGCCTAAATAAAAAAAAGAGAAAGGTAAGTAACTGTGTCGTGCTTAATCTCTGTCTCTTGCGGGATAAGACTGAGAAATTGAATTAGAAGTCACCGGTAGACTCACAAAGCAGCGTGTCAGACCACACGCATACAAATTGTATCAGGCATGAGCGGGGGAGAGCAGGGAGGGGAAAGGAGGGACCTAGATTCCACATTCTAGATTCTGGATTTTAGGGACTTTAAGTACAACGTCGCAGTAGCTTACGACCCGTCTTAAGCCTTTTTTATTCGCATGTTTCCAGCGACGAGTTATAAGCTACCGTGACATTGTACTTACAGACTTAGATGTGGATAATTATTTGGGGTGAAGGTTGACAGAGACCAAGGTACAAGTCGGGTTAAAGCGTGATTGTGATTGGGATTCTTTGGCCTTGGTGAGATTAAAAAAGATAGAATTTCAAAGCGGTTTAGGTTCGATTTGTTTTGACTATTCGAGGATTTAAATCTCGGGCTGAGATGTGGTCTTATTATTATAGACTTATAGGCTCATTATTTCTGCCTGCATTCATTCTCGTCTCATCCTAAGACCAGAGCCAGACTGACGCTGGTGGCTGGGGTGGGGCTGTGGTTTCCGTATAAAACCCTTTTGTATTTTTTAGCCTTTGTCTGACTGTGCAAATAAATACAAGAGGGTTTCATAAAGAACCCCCTCCCCAGCCACAGCCCTATCCAAGCCACCAGCTGGTTTTGGCCTAAGTCTATCTCTCAAACTCAAAGAATCCGAAAAGCAACACGCCTTCACCTCCAACAACCGTTGATGTTGGTACCTAGCCGTCTGAAGATAGAAGTCTTGGTATCTCCACACTGACTCTGTTTGGCAGCACGTAAAATTGTCAGGCGTTCGTCTATTGAGACCCCTCTACGATATAACAATAATGTTGACGTTTAACGTTAAAAAACCAACTCTATCACTCATTTCCTGGACTCAAAGGCCAATAAAAGTATATGCTCATTTGTATTGTCTAAAATTGACTACTGCAACTCGTTGCTAACTGGTCTACTACAATATAAACTTAACCAAATTCAGAAATAATTATTATCAACAATGTGGCAAGATTATGTCAAACAAGTTTCAAGAAAAAATTCAATTTCCCCAATGCTAAATGATCTTAACTGGCTGCCATCGTGTGTTTGAATAATGTATAAATAATTCTTAACTATTCTCCTCTTTCAATGCAAAAACCTACCCATTTTTTTAAAAATCTATCACAAAGTAAACCCCTACACTCTGGCTAAAAAATTGCGCGCCTCTGCCAAATATCTTCTTGTTAAATCTAGATTTCAACTTATACATTTTGGACAAAGAACCTTTCTCTATCAAAGTGCTCAGCTGTGGAATAAATTACCAAACAATGTGAAAAATGTAGGACTGTGCTATGGAGTGTTTTACATCGTCTCATTAATATCAAAGATTTCACGGTTTTCCTTGCATTTTGCTGAATCTCGCCTTCTTTAGACGAACAATAAACTATGTGACAATAAATCAAAAGAACAAAAAAGAATATCCTGAGCTACAAATCATAATGAATTAAATATTTGCATATTCTCCCTCTATAGGACTATGACAATGACATACATGTATAATATTCACCGAACCCTTTTTATTTTCTTTTTTTTTTAAGCATGCTTAACACTGAAAAATATAAATCATTTTATTGTTGGCCCTAAAAAAAAGAATAAAAAATCAATCGGCAATTCTTCGTCTAAGGGGGTGTTTTTTTTATTGTTGTCGCCGATCGGACATTGAGCGAGAATCTTATGGGAATTCACGTCTATCTTCAGTTACGTTGTAATTTATATCTAAAAAATGGAGTCGAAAATGTAGTGTCTTTTAAAGGTGGTATACTGCCCGGTAATTTTGTTTGCTTTGTTGTTGTTGTTGGTGGTGGTGTTGGTGCTGTTGCTGTTGTTGTTGCTGCTGTTGATATTATTGTTGTTGTTGCTGCTGCTGTTGTGGATGATGTTGTTGTTGCTGTTGTTGTTGCTGTTGCTGTTGTTGTTACTGTTATTCTTGTTGTTGCTGTTGTTGTTGTTGTTGTTGTTGTTTTTGTATCTGCTGTGATTGTTGTTGTTCTGCTGCTGCTACTGCTGCTGTTGTTGTTGTTGCTGCTGTTAATGTTGTTGTTGCTGCTGCTGCTGTTGCTGCTGCTGCTGTTGTTGTCCTCGTTGTTGTTGTTGCCCTGTAGAATTCTGTAGACCGGATTTTCTGCCGATAGAGTAACTAATGGGGCGTGTTAAACAGCACGCAATACGAAGTCTACAAGTTAATGTGATTTGACGGATGCACGGTCCATTAGTAAAGAGCAAAGCTGACGGAAAAACGGCACATTTTTATCTACACTACACAGAATTTTGTTAGAGAACTTGCGATAACAAGTCCAAAGCGAAAACGAAGACGATGGGTAAGACAATCTTACAATCTCACGGCAAGGCGATTGTCTAATCATAGCTTTATCCTAGACCTACGCATATCGAGCCAATGAGCGATTAGAAAAACTAATGCTTAAAGGTCACGATGACGTCGTCAGTTATCAGGGTTGAGATCGCAAAGTCTGTGTTATGAGAGCCATAATATCCTCTGGAGTTGCAGTTGAGTTGGTTTAAAATTCCAAAATCAGTACTATAATAGGCTATATTGTGAAGGGACCCCAAAACTGACGTCTGACAATTTTATGTGCTGCCACACACATGACAGAGCGGGGATACCATGACTCCTGTCTCAGCCAATCACTTTAAACTGACACCGACGCAACCAGTAGGGAGCAAAATCGCCAGGGCTCGAATAGCACCAATACACTTTTAAAGATCGTAGGATTCGAACCGGCGACCCCCCAATATTGACCAACGCTATACCACTTGCGCCAATTCGCCGCTGCAGCACAGTATAAAGACATATCCATCGTGCCCTGACTGACTTTGTAACTCTATACACTTCGATACATAGTGGGATTGTTTTCATGGCGACTATCATTAGCTCGGATATTTCTTCAAATATTTGGGAATATCCTGCAAGACTCTTTTACGCCCATGAAATAAATTCTTTAGTAAAAACGTGTTTTTTTTCCTATGTCTTTGTCTGACTCTAACTTATCTCTTTCTGCCTCTCGGTCTCTCTCTCTCTCTCTCTCTTACTATCTATTCCTTTTTCTTTCTCCGTCTATCTGTCTATCTTTCTATCTATCTATCTATCTATCTATCTATCTATCTCTCTCTCTCTCTTTTCTCTCTCTCTCGCTATCTATCTATCTATCTATCTATCTATTTACCTATCTCTTCCTAAACTCTCTCTCTCTCTCTTTCTCTCTCTCTCTCTCTCTCTCTCTCTCTCTCTCTCTTCTCTACCAGCCCTCATTTCACAAACAAGATAAGAACAATAACATTCTAAATCTCACAATCTCAACCACCACTCACCCCCTCTCTCTCTCTCTCTCTCTCTCTCTCTCTCTCTCTCTCTCTCTCTCTCTCTCTCTCTCTGTCCACCCTGTCTAAACCGTTTGAATCAGCCATTCATTCATCTCCCGGAACCAAGTAACACAATATCCGCACCGGAACCAAGAAACACAATATACCGGCACTTTCTCTCCTAATCCACGGAATAAAACAATGATTGATCGAAGTTTCAGACACTTTCATAATACACGACCGAATCACTCCCCAACGCGCACTGATTTTAACACCTCATGAATATAGTGCTGACACATTTAAGCTTGAAAATTAATATTCATACTATGTCCCTTTGCGGTCTTTATTTCACTCGGACTGTAAATCATTTCAAAGACAGAGAGAATTAATATGTTCTGTCATTAAATAATTCAGCGCAAATAGATTTATTTCCCCTACCGCACTCAATCTCCATCTCAAAATATGAATTCTCTTCCGGGTTGTGTTTAATGAAACAATAGTTTATCGATCAGAGAAGAGTTGTCCCCTACTTTAAAGCTAAGTTCACGAGTGATATCCTATCCTATCCTATCCTATCCTATCCTATCCTATCCTATCCTATCCTATCCTATCCTATCCTATCCTATGCTATACGGTGAGTGGCCCAAGATTAATGTCTGACAATATTTATATGATACTGCAACGACATATCGCCTAAATAACAGGACTTCCATTTTAGCCACTAATATCACAATGTACAGCAATGCAAAATGACACTGACCCAACAAGTAATGGTGTGAGGTGCTTCAGTTGGGAGTTCGAACATCTGGTTATGAGCATTGCACACTACCTCCTGAGCATCCTGGCTCCCAAGAATTGATAATACTGATTATTATAAACTATATTTAAAGGATACTACAACAATCACCTAATTAAATTATTGGTACAAGTACTTGCGTTAGTAGATTAATCTTAATCTCAGATATTGGTATTGCTGTTGACAAATTAATAATCTGCACTTAGGTAAAATAAATGACTTGTAGACTTAACAATAATATAGGCTTTTTTATCTTTCTGAACTGAACGAAACTAAAAACACATTTGAACAATTACTTGTTTTTTTCGAGACATCGTCATTCTGTAGAGTCAATTATTCTATTTTCCGTCCTCTTTTAAATTTACATTCACGTTTTCTAACTTAATTAGCCTGAACGTAACAAGTGCGAGTCAAATAGTACAAAGTGTCTCTGCCTCTGTCTCTGTCTTTGTATCTCTCTCTCCATTTCACTCTGTCTATCCTTCTATATCTCCTTCTATCTGCCCCTCTCTCTCTCTTTCTGCCTTTTATGTCCCTTTCTTACACTTCTCTATCTCTTTTTACATCTTTCTATCTATCTCACTATCTAATTATCTCTCTGTCTTCCTTAATTTTTTTCTGTCAATGTAAGGTTGGTTTTTTCAATAAAGTCATTACTATTCCCTTCCCAATATGATCGAAGTGTATCAAACCAAAAGTTTTCGAAATTTTCTCCGACATATCGCATTCTCAATCCGATTCGTATAATTTTTAAAATACATGTCAAATTTGATTGAATCAAGAAGCACGATTGAATCTTATTTTCTAATTGAGTGATTGAGTTGGTTTCTTAATCTTCAACGTTTGCAGCAAGGCTATATTGTACACGGGTCCCAAGACTAATGTCTGACAATTTTACGTTCTTCTGAACAGAGAAAGGGAGAAATTCCCAGGACTACTGTCTTAGCTGATCAGTTATGTTCTTACAGCTGATTGGATGTTCTGGGTTGTTGTTTTTTAATCGGAGCCTTGTTACTAACGTTTGATGTGATGAAATCACTAAACAGATGTTTGTTAATTTTTTTTGTTATCGCTGCTATTGCTGTTGTTGCTGCTGCTGTTTTGTTGTTGTTGTTGTTCTTGTTACAGTTGTTTTTTTATTGCTGTTGTTGTTGTTGTTGTTATTGCTGTTGTTTTGTTGTTGTTATTGATGTTGTTGTTGCAGTTTTGTTGTTCTTGTTTCTGTTCATGTTGATGACGGTGTTTGTTTGTTGTTGTTGTTGTTTTATTCTTTTTTTGCCACTTCAGATGCACGTTTGTGTCAGGGCAAAACACCAGGGTAGAACATTTGAGTGCCAGGTGGCTCATTTGGTTGTGCTATGGACGGACAAGTAGGAAGTCTGTAACTAAAATCTTAACTGCTGTTCCTGTCTTCTCTTTCTCTCTCTTTTACTCTCTCTTTCTCCCTCTCTCTCTCTCTCTCTCTCTCTCTTTCTCTTTCTCTCTTTCTTTCTCGCTCTCTCTCTCTTTTTCTCTCTCTTTTCCCTCATTTTCTCTCTCTCTCTCTCTCTCTCTCTCTTTCTCTCTTTCTTTATCTCTCTCTCTTCTCTCTCTATTTTCTCTCTTTTTCCTTCTCTCCCTCTCCCCCTCTCGCTCTCTCTCTCCCCCTCTCTCTCTCCCACTCCCTCTCTCTCTGTCTTTCTCTACTTTTCCCTCTTTCTCTGTCTCCCTCCCTATGATACATTTTCCATCTCTTAATCTCCCCCCTGGGTGGTTCTTTTCCCCAGTTGGGTTCCTCTTGTTCTCGTTCTCTGTTGAGCACACACACTCAATAGCCAAGGAGTTATTATAAAATGTTTTCACTGAATTTTCTTTTGTATCAAAAATCGCCTTAAATTTATCGCAGACTAGTATGGGAGAGAGCCACACACAGCGAGAGGAGAGGGAGAGGTGGAGAAGATGGAGAGATAAAGAGAGAGAAGGAGAGAGAGAGAGGGGGGGAGAGAGAAAGAAAGAAAGAAAGAAAGAGACTGACAGAGAGAGAGAAGGAGAGAGAGAGAACGTACGAAGGAGAGGCATAGAGAAAAGGGAAGAGAGAGAAAGAGAAAGAGATAGGAGAGAAAGAAGATGAGAGAGAGGACGTTAAAGGGAGAGACATAGAGAGAAAGAGAAGGGATAGAAAGAAAGAGACAAAGTGAAAGAGAGGGAGAGAAAAAGGCATCTACCAAAAAAGATTAATCGTGTTTTAAACTGTTTCGATCAAGTTTCTCACTCAAAGAGCCTTGATCGGTGTATGAAATCTCCCAGAGTATTTTATGATGGTCTAAGTTCGCAGCATCGCTAACACTATTAACCCTGAACTGTTTGTTAGAGTGGTGCTCAGTTATTAAGTGTCTCTGTCTCTGTCTCTGTCTTTGTCTCTGTCTCGGTCATGTCTCTCTCTATCTATCTATCCATATATCTATCTATCTATCTATCTATCTATCTATCTATCTATCTATCTATCTATCTATCTATCTATCTATCTATCTATCTATCTATCTATCTATCTATCTATCTATCTATCTATCTATCTATCTTCTATTATTTTCTTAATAACAAAATATATCTCTCTGAACTTCCAAAAATTCAAACTGTAAAAGATCGTTACCCGTATTCAAGCTTGATATGATGCCTGGGGGAATATGTTCTTGATTGGATTACCTTTTTTTTTGAAAAAAAAAGGGGGGGGGGGAAGAAAAATAGCCAGAGATAAAGAGCCCAAGATATAAAGAATAAGATAGAAATTGAAAAGGGAAAAAAGGAAGAGATCGAGAAAGGAGAAAGAGAGAC
>RQTK01000199.1:456127-466079 GCA_003991915.1 Elysia chlorotica
AGAGGTATCAGAGACTGTTCTCTATAGAGTGATGATACATAGAAGCAGGCCAACAACTATAGAGGCTTTAACAGACGGAGCTAGACCTAGGGACCAAATAATGATGCTAGCGACTGAGGGAATACGGTGAAAATAGGTTAGAAAGGGACAGCCACAAACCTAGGTCTAGCTTAGACCAACAGATAAGACAAGTAGACAAAGACACATTTTTAGACAAATGACATGGACGGGGATCGAACCCGCACCTTCTACTCGGCACCCATTTCTATCCTATACGGCGATCATATCAGAGAGTGGGAAATAGTGTAAAAAACACTTAATCAGGCAACCATGGTGAATCAGGCACAAGCTGAAAATAATTTCCATAGTTCTATTATTGTACGACCAAGAAAAATGTCCTTATGGGATAATAAAGGCTTATCTTATCGTATCTTATATCATATTCTTTCCCCATCAACTTCCCGGGAATCCCACATAGAGCCCTGGCGATCTCGCCCCCCCCCCCCCCCCCCCCCCCCCCCTACTGGTTGGGTCGGTGTCAGTTTAATGTGACCCGCTGAGACAGGAGTCATGGTATCCCTTCAACATGCAAACCTAAAAGCAACGTTGATCATTCATTCTGATTATGGTGTGTATGGTCTTTGTTTTTCAAGTGTTTGCTTCTCGTTAATTTAGGCTGATTTTTTTTGTCAAAATATGGTTTCACTAAAGCATAGTGCGCACTTTTTATGATGGTGAATGGGGCTATTGTTTTTCAATTATCTGCCAAGAGAAGGTGGGATTTGTTTTGTTATCTTTTAATTTCCATTTAATTAAAGAACGACAATTAACAATTAACAATAAATTACACCATCTCTTGGCAAATAATTGAAAAACGATGGCCACATTCACCATCATAAAAAGTGCGCACTATGCTTTAATGAAAACTATTTATTTTGACAGAAAATCAGCCTAAAAAAACGAAAAAAAATCATGTCTGTGCAAGGCTTCCAAAATTAGAAGGCAAAGTCACCGAAATTTTCATAAACTTGCAGCAAGAATCAAAGTGAGCTATATTTTGAACATCTTCGCATCGCGCTGCGCAACTTGTATTAAGCAACAATAGAGGGACACAATATAGTAATGATCGATCATTTATGAATTTTCAAAAAATAATCCAAAATAGTGCGCACATAGATCGGACAGTTTACATTTTTGCAGTGTAGGCTGATCGTGTGGTCTGAAAAATACTCTCTAAGTATCACTCTGTCCTATCTATGCTTAGAATAAAAAGAAATAAAATCACTTTTACCCTTGGTACGCAAAAATCTTTTCACTTATTTTAATTCGGTGACTTGGCCTTCTATTTTTTGACGCCTTGTGTCTATATGAATACACAGAACAGAAAAATGTTTTTTAATCAACAAGAAAAAGAGCGAAGTAAACAAAGGACGACCCAAAAATTTCTCTGAGGAGAGTGGTGCACAATTGCGCCCTTCGAAACACTGGTGTATGAACGTTAATTTAAGCAAAGATCCATTACTTTTGTCTATCTTTCAATCTATCTATCTATCTATCTATCTATCTATCTATCTATCTATCTATCTATCTATCTATCTATCTATCTATCTATCTATCTATCTATCTATCTATCTATCTATCTATCTATCTATCTATCTATATATCTATCTGTCTATCTATTTGTCTCTCTATCTAGTTAACTATCTATTTCAATATACCTGTCTCTCTTTCTCCCTTCTTGCTCTCTTTCTTTTTCTCCCTTTCCAATTTCTATATCATAGCATTCTTTATATCCTATACTTTCTATCTCTGCCTATTTTTCTCCCCCCCCCCCGGCCCGAAAACAGGGTAATCCAATCAAGAACATAATCCTCCCGGCATCTTATCAAGCTTGAATACGGGTAACGATCTTTTACAGTCTGAATTTTCGGCAGTTCAAAGGCATACATTTTGTTATTAAGAGAAAAGCGTATCTGTATTTCTATTATTTTTCCCCTTCCGCTTTCTCTCCATTTTTTTCTATTTGTCCATGTCTATCTCTCTCATTCTATATCTCTCGCAATGCCCCTCTTTGTCTGTCTCTCTCTCTTTCTCTCTCTATATATATATCTATCTCTCTATCTCTCTCTCTCTATCTCTCTCTATCTCTATCTCGCTCTCTTTCTCTTTCCTACTTTATCTCCCTAAGCTTCAACCCACCGTCCGTCTGTCTGTCTGTCTGTCTGTCTGTCTGTCTCTCTCTCTCTCTCTCTTTCTCTCTCTTCTTCTCTCTGTCTCTCTGTCTCTCTCTGTCTCTCTCTCTCTCTCTCTCTCTCTCTCTCTCTCTATCTCTCTCTCTCTATCTTTCTCTCTCTCTCTCTCTCTCTCTCTCTCTCTCTCTCTCTCTCTAAGCTTCAACCCACCGTCTATTGACAGTCTTAAAACCCGGTTAAACCGGCTGTGTTTGGTTTGATCTCCAAATGACATTAAATCGTTAATAACGCTATAACCGTTGCGCAAACAGTTGGTGAGAGCGCTAAATTCAAGTCCTTCAAAATCAGACCAGAGCTGTCATCACAATGACAGAGGGTTTTATTCTTTATTTGTATTGTCACTTTGACATAAAATACATCAAGCTTCGCTATTAACTTGTCCCAGCTTTCGCAAGTGGTTGAGCGTTGGTTTTCAATTGGAAAGTCGGCGGATCGAAACCCACGATCGGGTAAATGTAGTTTGTCGTATTTCGTCTCCTTCTGATTGGGGCGGTGTCTGTATGTTGTAACCACCATAGACAGGAGTTATGGTATCCCGAATTATATCGTCTGCGATCGCAGATAAAACTGTCAGATGTTAATTTTGGAACCCAACGCCGTTTATCCTACCCCTTTGGAAATCTAGGACAGAGAAATTCCTACATAATTATTATTTACAAAGATCAGAAATTAGTTCTCATCTACAAAACTTAAAAACTAAAACTGTCTTTGTGTGGAATTACCTTGTCTATAGGCGAGGACTGTGTACTTTACAGGTACTAATTGCTTTGAACTTTATAGCGGGCATACATTAAAAATGTACTGGAGCGAGTAGATAAATGGATGAAACACTTTTAGATCAATTAGAGTCCGTAGCACATTATGAAAACTTGTTTGTTCTAAGGTTTCGCAATTTGCGTTGAAAACACATTATCTGTGGTTGTTTAATTTTTTAATGATAGTGGAAATTCCAATGTGTAAAACGGATTGAAGAAAAGGAGTTGTTTTTTTTTTAAATTTATTTTTGGGTGAGGGTTTTTGGTTGTCACTTTTTTGTTGTTATGGTTCTTGTTGTTCTTACTTTTGTTGTTGCTGCTGTCGTAATTGTGTTGTTTTTGTTGTTGCTGTTGTTGTTGTTGTTGTTGTTGCTGCTGTTGTTGTTGTTGTAATTGCTGATGTTTTTGTTGTTATTTTTGTTGTTGTCCTTATTCTTGTTCATAAAACATTTTTCTTTCATTCAAGAGACACAGGTCAACGCTTCTGTGAATTAAATTTTTCAAGATTACCTATTGAAGCTTTACTAGAATCGATCAATTTTTAAACGGGCTTCGATATCAATAAAAATCAAGAAACTCTCTTGTGTGTATGTGTTTGCTTGTCTCATAAAAACCAAAGAAAAAAATGACAACTTTGACAGGATCAAGATCACTGTTTTAAAAAAAAAAAAACACATTAAAAATTCATAGCGAACCGATAAGAAGGATTGACAGTAACAAGAGGCAACAGTCATGCGCCAACAAGACCACTTATCGACATTTTTTCAAGGCTAAAGTTTCAAGTCCAAAGTCACATGTCACAAGTCACGAGTCACAAGTCACAAGTCACAAGTCACAAGTCACAAGTCACAAGTCACATGTCACATGTCACAAGTCACAAGTCACAAGTCACGAGTCACAAGTCACAAGTCACAAGTCACAAGTCACGAGTCTAAAGTCATAAGTCACAAGTCATAAGTCAAGCGCTCGAAAACTATTACCCGCCTTTACACACTCCATAAATTTAAAAACACTCACTCACTCACTCACTCACACACTCACTCACTCACTCACTCACTCGCTCACCCATTCATTTACTCACCAACTCATTTACTTACTGACCTACTCATTAACTTACTCGCTCCCTAATTCACTTACTCATTTACGAACTCACTAATTCACTGACTCATTCATTCACTCACTCACTTAGGAACTCACTCACTCACTCGAACACTCACTCACCCACTCATTTACTCAATCACAGCCTCATCACTTAAACACCAAACAAATCTATCATTCACTCACTTGTAGATAAGTTTACTGGCCTGCCCGAACTGCGTTATGCACTAGAGTGGTCCTGGGGTAGAACACCGGTTTCCGACGCAAAAGGTCCGTGGTTCGAGCCCTGACGCTTTCGCTCTCTACTGGTTGGGTCGGTGCCAGCTTAATGTGACCGGTTGAGACAAGAGTCATGGTATCCCCTCCCCGTCTCATGTTTCGTGAGTGGCAGCATATAGATTTGTCAGACGTCAGTCTTGGGGTCCGTCCGCAATATAGCTTATATAGTGCTGATGTTGGACGTTAGACCAAATCAACTCAACTCAATAGTGCTGATGTTGGACGTTAGACCAAATCAACTCAACTCATAAAAAACATAAAACGTATCAAGGATTTCGAGGGTATACTCAGCATTGTTAGTATTAATTTTCTCCGAGACATAAAACGTATCAAGGATTTTGAACTATACATACCATACTAACTACTAACTAGCATAGTCAGGCTAGGACTGTGTCCAGACAAGGTCAGTAACACCTGGGGGCCAGGGGCACGTTTGTAATTTCTTTGTGGAATTACTCTGGCACCTCAGGAGACCGAGAATGGAGAGATTGTAACAAGAGAGAAAAAAATACAATGGTATGGGCTATTTGGTTTGTTTTGTTTTTGTTGCTGTCATTGTTTGTTTGTTTGTTGTTTTATTTTTGTGGGTTTTTTTTTTTTTTTTGTTTTTTTTTTTTTTTGGGGGGGGGGGGGAGAAAAGTGGCGGTGTTGTACCTCTTTCTACTTTATATTTTTTTTTTCAGAAACAAATGAAAACAAACTTCAAATGTTTCAGATATTCTTTAATTCCAAAAAATAATGTCTTTCAGAGATCGCAAATAAACAATAGAAGGCTCGTACCTCTATACAAGCTTGTAACTCTTTGCCCTCTTTTGACATAACAATGACAAACGCGATAGTTTTCATGTTCAAATTGTAAACTTTTTTTCAAAATGGCTATCGTTGGGGGCAGCCACAACAACGGGTGGTTAATGGAAAATGTCGATTATAACAAATGGATGCAATTATACACATGGCCTTTCGCACTTAGTTGGAAATATAACACCGGTAAACAAAATAATCGCCCTTAAAAATAATTGCAATATAGCAATTAGTTTTTTCGAAGGTAAAATTCAATACTTTTATGCTTGAAAGTACATGTATTCTCTTATAATATGTTTTGCGTCCGTTTAGTTTCGGGTAGAATCATGTAGAGGGAGTTTCTTTGTTTCAGAAAATCTCTCCCCTAGTGTGTTGAGTTGAATTGAGTTGGTTTAACGTCTAACGTCAGCACTCTATAGCTATATTGTGGGCGAGCCCAAAGACTGACGTCTGACAATTTTATGGGCTGCCACACACGAGACAGAGCGGGGATGCCATGACTCCTGTCTCAACCTGTCACATTAAAACTGATACCGACCCAACCAGTCGAGAGCGAAATCGCCAGGGCTCGAATCCAACCCTTTTCCGTCTGAAGTCGATGTTTTATCCCAAAACCACAGCGCCTTCCTCTCTCTCTCTCCGTCTCTCTCTCTCTCCCTCTTTCTGTCTCTCTGTCAAAAGTATAGGATATTATAACATTGTATGTATATATTTATATATGTATATATATATATATATATATATATATTCTTTTTTTTGTAAGTTAATTATACAGAATGTATTCCCTTCAATGTTTGTTAGTTTGTATAGAGATTATCTTTGAAAGTACAGGATATTATAACAATATTCTATTTCGACTTCTAAAACTTGGATACGCATAAAAATCTACTTTTTTGTTTGCATTATTTAGGCTTTTCGCCTTCATAGATATAATACTATTAATGGTAATATGCTCTAAAATAATTACTCCATTATAACTTCAGTAGATATTGTCTTTTGGTATGTTTAAAATCATAGGATATTCATACTTATAATATTATTATCTGCATTTTGCAAACTTGGACAAGCAACTAAGTACCTTTTTGATTGTGATACCCCATCCTTTATTCATTTTGTTGTTGTTGTTGATTTTTTTTTTTTTTTTTTTTTTTTTTTTTTTTTTTTTTTTTTTTTTTTTTTTTTTTTTTTTTTTTTTTTTTTTTTTTTTTGTGTTTTGTTTTTAGTTTTATTTTCGCTTAGGGCCTTTCTCACAGGGCTATTAGATATAGATAGATTGATAAAATATTTCATGATAGACACCAGATTATAAACTTGGTAAATATTGGCTTTTGTCAGCATCACTCCACCTCGTTTTCTAGAACTGGGTTAGCAAATCAAATATATACACACCTTTACACATGTGTATTGACTAATAATATTTTATTTGATAGCTAATCCAATGTGCTGTAAGCTACGTTTCTTTCTACCCATGAAATCATAGTTTACAATTTCTTCCTTGTCTAAAATATGGGTTAAACTTTTTCAATAGCCCTGTCTATTTTTTTTTTTTTTTTTTTTTTTTTTTTTTTTTTTTTAAATTTTTGTATTACTTTTTTATTTTTTTGGCCTGTCTTAAATACTTACTTAGATAAATGGTTTTTCTTTTTTTTTATTCTCTATTTCGTCTTGGTTTTAATACATACCTATATGAAATGTCGATATTATTTGTATACAATGATCTGTAATATGTCCTTATGTGAAATAGCTTTGTTGTGAAAAATGAATAAAAAAAAGTTATTAAAAAAAAAAAAAAAAAATAAACAACGGTATATAAATTTTCACTTTCAATTTTTATCATCATTTCTTTTTCAACAAACAACCCAAGTTTGAAAGCTTTTTGTTCGCCGTGCAAGTTATGTAAATGTTGTATTTGTTTTTCAGCTTTCTGCATCACGCTGCTTATTGACACAAATCTCAGACATTGAAAAAGGTGCCCTGTTTAACATAACGTTTATATAAAAGAGGTTGATAGACAGAAATGCGTTAGCAAGGTTTGAAAATCGATGGGGGTTTTTTTTTTCAATTCTTCAACGTGAAAAGTTTAAAACGGCCTTGGTAAAAAGTGCGGTACTTTTACGAAATAAAAAGAAAATATTTTAACTCTCCTGTTTGTTTTTCAAACTGCCACTATACTGTCCTACTTTAAGCTCAAAAAATAGCATTCACTTTAAAATACGTTCTATGATTATGTATGTGTGTTTGTGTGTTTGGACGAGTATCATTAAGGCTTAGTTGGTAAAGCTTTCGAGAGCAAGGAAGGGGTCTAGGATTCGAAACTAAGAAGATGACCCAGTTTTTCTAAGTGGGTTGTCCGGAAACAAGGGCATGTACAAATAACCAAAGATTTTGTTATTTATTTGGTTTGTTTTGTTTGCTGATTTTTTTTAAATTTCCCTATATAGTATGTAACATCTGACGAAAGTCACCAGATGACCCTTTCTTTCTATGTGGGTTGTCCGGAAACAAGGACATGAACACATTACCAAAGATTTCGTTGGTTTTTTTTTTGTTTGTTTTCTTTTTGTTTAATGTTTGTTGTTGTTGTTGTTGTTTTTTAATTCATTTCAATTATGTAATATTCTACGGAACTAAGCAGATGACTCAGTCTTTCTATGTGAGTTGTCATGAAACAAGGACAATGTACAAATAACCAAAGATTTCGTTTTTGCTGCTGTTGTTGTTGTTTTAATTCTCTTCAATTGTGAAATAATGTACGAAATGATATCTTTAAAAGATTAAAACCATGTGTACAATTTATAGGTGAAATCTTTGTATGATAAAGTAAAAAAATAAGAGGTGTGATACATTCGGTTCCCTTTCTCCCCATGTATATCGATTTTTATTTAGATCGATATTATTTAATTCCCCAGCCCCCTTCTTTCTTTTCAAGTCAAAACGGTTTTTAATAAACTCCAAGACTCATATTAGTCAACACGACAGAAGAATCGAATGTGTCAGGCATTCCAAGTTTGTTTTATTTTTCACGACAGGTTGGGGGGAGGGGGGGGGGCGCTGTGGTCTTGGGGTAGAACATCGGCTTCCGACGCAAAAGGTCCGGGTTCGAGCCCTGGCGATTGCGCTCCCTACTAGTTGGGTCGGTGTCAGTTTAATGTGAACGGATGAGACAGGAGTCATGGCATCCCCGCCCTGTCTTGTGTGTGGCAGCACATAAAATTGTTAGACGTCAGTCTTGGAACCTGCCCACAATATAGCCTATACAGTGCTGATGTAGGACGTTAAACTAACTCAGCAACAACAGTCATGACAGGTAGATCAACACTAATTATCGATCAAAGATCCAAGTGCAGTACCACTAAATCGGGTAAATAATAAACTATAATATCGGGTGACAACATTTTGAGATTTTTTCTTATATACAAATTTTACCATGGAAACGAGATCACATTTTTGTAAAAACAAATGGAAGTAAGTTTAAGTCAATGATATTGTAAAGTAATTTGTGTTCGTTTTTTCCTAAATCTTGGATAATTTTCTTCCAACTCTTTCCATACAAAAAAAGCTATAATGAAAAGGTATTCATTGTGCAGAAGAAAGCAGATATACAACAATAAGTTTTCAACGTGTACTCCCACAAATTTGCTCTATATTTTTAACGCAATAGTTTTTAAAGTAATGTATTCTAATAATCTTAAGTATTTTTGTTGTTCGTTGTTGTTGTTTTTATATTAAATAAACTTGTTTTATGTCGAGCTTTATTGAGATTAGTTCATGAATGTGAAAACTTATTCAACAAAATTAATACTGACAAAAAGGTTAGTTTTAGGATTTTTGTTGTTGATAATTTTGTTTAGATGGAGTTTATACTAACACACATTACTTTTGTCATTTCCCTCTTCAGACAATGACATCTAGCAAAGCTAACGGCAGCCTGGATTGGATTAGAACCTGATACTTCTCGATTAGAAGTTTTACACCCCTCTGACTGAGCCACCTCGCCTCCCCCTCTATATCGTTTGTTTTTTCTTTCAATTTGTTTAGTGATTAAAAAGAAACTCGTTTAAAATGAACGAAACATTTAAGTCCATAGATGATCAGTGTAACCGAACTTAAACGCATGTTAGAATCTACTCTGGTAACTTTTTTTTTTGGATTTTAGGAATTTGTCCATTATCTTAGACGAGTACATAAAGGTTAGGTGTAAAATGGACAGATTAATTAAGCCATACGTTTTACCAGATAAAATAATAAACACTAATTTGAGTTTCTTTTTTCTTTGAAAAATTAAGAGATCAAAATGACATTAATTTGCTAGTTTGTCTTTTCTTGTGACACTAATTGTTCGCAGTTTTTACCTTAAATTTTGCACTTGTCCATTTTGTCAAAAAGTAACTGTTGGTGTATGAAGCCTTTGAATCGCCCACACGTTAAATAAAAAAGATGCACAAACTTGTCTTTTAATTATTTTAAATGTTCTTTTTTTAGTTAAGATATGAAATGTTCAATCTCAAATTTAAGAAATTTCTTTAAAAGCCCAGCCGCTTTTTCACATGAAATAATTGTTTTCTTGTATGGGCAAATGTGTGATAATTATTGTGAGAAGACGTTTGTTGTTCTCAGTTTGTTTCTTCTTAGGCGAAATATTCCGCCTTAAATCCAGCCTTTTTCGTACTAATTCGTTTATTATGATCATCATTATTATTATTGTTATTATTATTATTATTATTATTATTATTATTATTATTATTATTATTATTATTATTATTATTA
>RQTK01000199.1:470509-492347 GCA_003991915.1 Elysia chlorotica
TATGTATGTACAATTATATTTGATTAATTTTAACAACATCCATACAAACGTTTAAGACAAACAAAATTTGAATATTCAAAATGTCAAGTACACACGGAATCGTGCACTGTCCAAAATACATAATTATTTTATTAAACATACTTATAATTCTATACACGTCTACAATCTTAAACAGACTGAATACCAATACTAAGTTTGGCAGTTTTGTAGTAATCTCACTGAGACTGATACAAACGAGTTTTTTTATATCTGTTCTCTCTGGCTCTATCAATATTCTACTTCTTTGTGATACTTAATATTTATAGTGAAGAGGGTGGTATCTGATGTTATACATTTCATTTGTTGTTGTTTCTTTTCACAGGGAGGCGTGGTGGCCCTGGGATACAACAACGACTTCCGATGCAAAAGGTCCAGGTTCGAGCCCTGGCGGTTTCACTCCCTACTGGTTGAGTCGGTGTCAGTTTAATTTGACTGGCTGAGACAGGAGTCATAATATCCCTTCCCTGTCTCGTGTGTGGCAGCACATAAAAGTGTCAGACGTCCGTCTTGCGGTTCAGGACTTAAACAAAGATTTAACTTAGAATGCAATTGTCATATGTCCACATCTCTTAAAATTGGAGTTCTTATCGAAAAAGGCTCTGTTAACGGTTGACTTTTATCGATATAAATTTGGTAGCTTGAGCGGTTCATAGAAGGGCCACCGACCGTGTGAATTTGTCGTATGTCCTATGAAGGTATGGAAAAGTCGAGGTAACGAGTTTTTTTTTTGTATCTGTCAGCTCTGACCTTATCAATACTTTACTTCTCTGTAATACTTAGTCAATAAGGCTTAGTCTCCCTACTGGTTGAGTCGTGTCAGTTTAATTGACGGCTGAGACAGGAGTCATTATCCCCCCCTGTCTCGTGTGTGGCAGCACATAAAAGTGTCAGACGTCAGTCTTGGGGCCCGCCCACAATAAAGCCTATATAGTGCTGATGTTGGACCTTAAATCAACTCAACTCAACTCTTCTTTTCACAACTTCTGAAATGTGCACGTCATTGAAAGGGGTTAGTTCACAGCCAATTATCTTGGACGCTTTTCTTGATGGGATGTGGGGGGAGGAGGTGAGGGTCGCGGGTTTGTGAGCTCGCCTATTTGGCCAGGAGTATTATACTATTGTCCACTACTGGTCAGCCCGAGTGGTCACCATGTCCATAATTAGATCAGAGCTGCCGGAACTGCCGGAAGCGGATGTGGAACTGACCGAGCGGAGATCCATGCGCCTCCATCTAGTGTGGGCAGCTTCTACGTGAGCTGAATAACCCAGTGGAGGTTGTGCGATACAAAAGGTGCACAGCAAAACGAAGACGGAATGTAGGGGAATCTACACCCGCGTCCAATCAAATCACCGATGATCTCTCCTCGACTTTTAGAGCCAATGAGCGGTAAGAAAACCCCATGCGGGAAAAGTCACAATTATGTCATCGGTTATTTCCGTGGTAATCGCAAAGTCTGTGATGAGAAATTCCACACGAAAATTACCGCAATCTAAACATGGCGGGAAGTGTGACCTGAATAGCCATTGGCGCTAAGCTGTTGACTTTCCCTGCCTTCGAAGCTGAAGAGTTCGAATAATAGGACTAGCTCAGCAGTTCACTACCCTTCTTCCCTCATAGAGTGGAGAGCTCCAATGAGGTGCGGGTGTTCAGTAGTGGGTATTTGGTTGTTGTTGTTGTTCTTGTTGTTGTTGTTGTTGTTGTTGTTGTTGTTGTTGTTGTTGTTGCTGCTGCTGCTGCGGTAAACTTAAGAAGCATTCTCTTTTACCATTACAATTTAAATTTCTTTGCAACTCGCAAAAAATCATAAAAGTAATAACATATATTTACACATCTTGCGTCACGCTATAAGCATTCATAGTGAAAGAAGAGATATTGTATTGGAATCTTGAAATATCGTGATCAGAGTTTTATTGGGGAGTCAGCATTATTGTTTGTAACAAACCTTTGTTTAAGGTCACTCCAACACCTAAACATCATCAGTATAGTTTATGCCATTCAAGTTAAGAAACGTTTGGCTTAAGAGTCAAAGTGAGACTTATCGTTAAAATTATTGTGCAAAGTTAGAACAATTTACATTGCTGTTACTTAGGCTGAATATGCTCTGAAAGTAAACAGTAATTTCTTAATTTTGATATATATTAACAATGTTTAAATTATCTCAAATGTTACGAATTTTATCCAAACGTTTTGTACTCTTCGATCAATTCTTGGACTTCACTTGTACTGAAGGTCTCATCCCCATGTCTATTAAAATATGAGATTAGAGTATATAGGAGAACGTCGGTATCCTTATTGGGAGGTATGCGGTTCGAAACCCGCGATCGTCCAAAAATGTATTTTTTCCGATTTCACTCTATGCGGGTTCGATCGGTGTCAGTATAATGTGACTGGCTGAGACAGGAGTCTATGTCTCCACGTCCTGTTTCTATGTAGCAGGAGATAAATTGCCAGACGTTAATGTTGGGGCCCTTTCGCAATATGTACAATATAGTGCTGATGTAGGACTCTAAGTTACAAACTCAAATCCAGATCTAGAGCCTGTAAAATAATAAGAACAAGACAATTTCCACCAGGATCCCAAAGTGTCATCGTGTCATCATGTCATTGTGTCATTGTCACCATCAACGTGGGTGTGAACTAATAACCAATAACCTTTTCATTACAAATAACCCTTAGGGCAAAAAAGTAACCCAAAAAGTCGATTGTGGGGTGAAAAGTGTGGTTTGGGGTGAAGGGAGGGGGAATTAGAATAATACAAAATATGGTTTCGGGGGGGGGGGGGGGGAGGGAAAAAGGAGAAAAAAAAAAAAAAATGTGGGTGGGGGGGGGGGGGGTAGAAGGAAGAAGGAGATAAAACAAAAGTACGACTGGTGGGGTTTTAGTTGTTTGTTGTTGTTTTTTGTTTGTTTGTTGGGTTTTTTTGTTGTTTTTTTTGTTGTTTTTATATTTTTAGGGGGGTGGTAGGAAGAGGGAGATTTCGGCTAGCAATACTTGTTGATATTTTGTCTGCAGCCGGAGGGGTGGGGTAAACGTAATAAACATACACATGCAGGGATTAGTGGGGGGGGGGGTAGACTAATAAGACTAATAATTACTGTATCTTGAGTGTATGATAGGGGAAGGAACGGGGGAATATATATGAGAAGATGGGGTTGAGAAAAGAAGTTGGTGTTGTTGTTGTTGTTGTTGGTGGTGGTGGTGGTGGTGGTGGTGGTGGTGGTGGTGGTGGTGGTGGTGGTGGTGGTGGTGGTGGTGTATTTGTTGTTGTTGCTGTTGATGTTGCTGGTGGTGGTGGTGGTGGTAGTTTGTTGTTGTATTTTGTTTTTGGTATTTTGTTTTTGGTGTTTTGTTTTTGGTGTTTTGTTTTTGGTTTCTTTTGCGTGGGAGGGTCGTAATGGGTCAGCTTTTGACTTAACATTTTGGCTCTCCGGTCTGGCCGAGAGAAAGGTCGCAGACAATTAACCCAGAGGGTACGTGGTTCATTCCCAGAGATTGAGACAGTGACTGAGGTGGTGGAGAGAGGTAGAGGTAGAGAGACATGGGGTAGCGAAAAAAGATGGGGGAGAGAGTGAGAGATAGAGGGAGATAGGGAGTGAGGGAGAAGGAGAGGTAGCGATAGATGGGGTAGCAGATAAAGATGGGTCAGAGAGAGAGAGAGAGAGAGAGACAGAGGGGGGGGGGAGAGAGAAAAGAGAGAGAGAAAGAGAAAAAGAAAGAGAGAGATAGTAAGAGAGAAAGAGCGAAATAGATAGAAGCAAATGTTTATTACATTAACACAACAAGCATATAATAAGGAAGTCATTTTAACTGTATAACGTATTACGTAATAACACCCTTCACTCACAGAGTTTACCAGCGCTCGTTGGTTCCGTAAGTCTAGTAAAGATCTGTGATTGGACGACTGTGCATATTCTTTTACCTATCGTCTTCGGATTGTCTATGGGCCTCATAATTGGTCACACTATACTGACACCGACCCAACCAGTTACAGGAGACGAATATCGGACAAATAAATCTGCGAGGGAGAGAGACAGAGGGAAAAAAAGAGGGAGGGAGGGAGAGGGAAAGAGACAGATAGAGGGAGAGAGTGGGAGGGAGGGAGAGGCAGAGAGACAGAGGAAGAGAGGGAGAGAGACAGAGGGACAGAGAGAGGGAGGGTTGACAGTGACATTATGAGACAGCTAATTACGTCTAAAAGTGCGACCTGGAAGGAATGTTCTAACCTGCTTATTTGTTTTTCTTTGTGATTTTATAGGGGCTTTTTGTTTTGTTTTGTTTTTGGTAAGGGCAGGGGGTGTTCTTTTTCATGACATTAGGATATGATTATCTCATAATACTCTCCTTGTTTGTTTTTGTTGTTTTTTGCGTTTTTTTACGAAACTCAAGATAAGTAGATATACCACCACTGCTTAGCTTTTGTTATCTGCAGGATTTTCCAGGTTTTAGCTTGTCTCCTTTGGTCTATCGATGGGTCGGTGACAAAATAATGTGACCGTTTAAAACAGGAATCATGATATCCCCGCACGGTAAAATGAGTTTGACAGACGTTGGTCTTGGGACCCGTCTACAAAAAATCCTATATAGTGATGACGTTGGACACTAAGGAACAGACATTTAAAAAAAAAATCTTATTTAGTTTTACTAATTCTAGTTGACTTTGACTGGTTCGAGCTTTTTCTCATTCCTCTGTTATGAACATATTGGATTTTAGCCTAATATTAAGTACTGTACGTTGCCTTACTTTTTCTTTCATTATATAAGCAATTTGTATCACATTGTTAGTAATTTTGTGTATTTTGGGTATCTTACTATCTGCTTTTTGGTACGTTTTTTGTCTGGCGTTGTTTTTAAGACTTATGCATGACTTTTAAGTAAATGTTGTCACGTCCTTTTCTTTAATGGGCACGTTGCACAAGAAGTTTCTAAGAAAAGAACATAGAGGTTGGAAGAGAGGGAACAGGTAGTTTTGGTTGGGGGGGGGGGGGTGGTTTTGGGGGGGGTGTGGGGGTGTGGGGGGGGGGGGGGGGGGGGGGTAAGGGGACCGTGTTAATCGTACCATTAACCTCAAACTGTTTTCATCAAATCTCAAATCTTGGAGTAAAGATAAGTCAACATTTCTTAGGATGTCACACTCATTAATGGTCTAAGGGTAACGTTTTTTGAAAGCATTGATCTGGGTGTAATTGGAGAGAATGCTCAAACCTACTGCCTTTACGTGGAGATAGGACGAAGAATGCTCCAGTTAAGTAGGTGTAAAATGTTAAAGGCATTTTTTTGTAATTGCTGTAATTTGTGTAAAAATCGTGAGTTTTGCACGGGCGTGGAAATTGCTGTACACTGCACGAGTTGTCGTCCGTGACATTTACTGAGTAGGTTAAAGGATATGTGTGAGATAGATAGCGAGAGGGAGAGAGGGTGGGAGAGAGAAGGGAGAGAGAGAGAGGGGGGGAGAGAAGGGGGTCCCGGTGTATTTGGGTACAGGGTGAAGAAAAAAAGAAGGGCTTGGGCTAATGGAAAGAAAAATAGGAAAGGAATAGGTAGAACAATGAGAAATAGAAAAGAACAGAGAGGAGAAGGAGGAGGAGGAGGAGGAGGAGGAGGAGAAGGAGGAGGAGGAAGAGGAGGAGGAGGAGGAAGAGATAGGAAAGGGGTTGAGAGATAAAGAGAGATTGGGGTTCATATAGGGAGAGAGACAGGGAGAACAGAGAGGGAGAGAGATTGGTGAAGAAAAGGGAAAAGAGTAACAATAGGTTGAAAAGGGGAGATGGTTAGGGATAATGGAAAGAACAATAAGAAGAGTAGGACAACGAGAGAGAAAGAGAGAGAGAGAGAGAGAAAGAGAGAGGTGGTATGGAATAGCAAGGAAGTTGAGAGAGAGGTAGAAGTAGATTGGAGATTAGGAATTAAAAAGAAATATAGGAAAGTTAGACACGCAGAGAAAGGTCAAGGGGGGAGACAGAGAGAGCATGAGGGCGAAGGGGGATAAGAGGGGGAAGAATGAGGACAGGAAAGTAGAGTTTTGGAGAGGTTAAGAGAAAAGTTAGAAAAGATCAAAGCAGACAAAGAGATAAATGATAAATAATGTAAGAGAGAATGGGATAAAAAGAGAGAAAGAGAGAGAGAGAGAGAGAGAGAGAGAGAGAGAGAGAAAGAAAGAGACAGAGACAGAGAGACAGAGACAGACAGACAGACAGACAGACAGACAGACAGACAGAAAGACCGACAGATGAAAGAGACGAAGAAAGGAATTCAGAAAAAGAGTAAAACTAGAGAGAGAAGAGAGAGATAGAGAGAGAGAGATAGAGTATGTGTGTGGATAAGAAATCCAAGATAAACTAGGCTAAAAGCAGAGTATCAAATCAACACGAGAAGGAAGTCGAGATTAAAACTAATTCTTTTATCGAATTTTGCGCATCTTTCTGGATTAGTTTTGAAGCTGCAGCTCCGGATGCTGGAATGACGGTTAAATCTCCAGTGGCATTGGGTATCAATCTCTCTTGAAATTGAAATTAAAATTGAAGTTCTTTATTCAGTATTTATGACCATCGGCCCAAATTAAAAAAAAAAAAACAGTGTAACAGTTTTTACAAAGATATTCTACTGTTGTGAACATTTTCAAAGATAAACGTACTAAAGATGTAAGGAAACGCAGTGCCTTTTTGGGTAAAGTGTTTTCTAAATAAATGTACAAACTTTTCAGTTCAATAAGTTTAAATGGTGAGTAAAAGAGTACAAATTTTAAAAATTTATATTCCTGGAAATCATTATTTCTTGCATACGTTGTCTTTCTAACAAAAATGATTTTAGTATTTAGTAAAAGGCATAACTTGACATTTTGATGGATGTGCAATAAAGAAAGCGGGTAAAAAAAATATTTGTAATTCACTTAGGGCTTCAGTTTCTCTCATTGTGATGAATAGAAATGCAGGGACACATGGAGGGTAAAGAAAAATGAAAATGCATAAGAGACAAAGAAAGGAAGGGGGGAGAGTGAGACAGAGACAGAGACAGAGAGGCAGACAGACATATCCAGAGAATGAAGACAGACAGACAGACAAATAAACATACATAAAGTGAAGGGAATGGCAAGAATAAAAAAAGTATACTATTGCTGCTGTTACTGCTGTTACTACTACCACTACTACTACTACCACCACCACTTCTATTACTACTACCACTACTACTACTACCACCACCACTTCTATAACTACTACTACTACTACTACTACTACTACTACTACTACTACTACTACTACTACTACTACTACTACAAAAACAACTACTACAACAACAACTACTACTACTACTACTACTACTACTACTACTACTACTACTACTACTACTACTACTACTACTACTACTACTACTACTACTACTACTACTACTACTACTACTACTACTACTACTACTACTACTACTACTACTACTACTACTACTACTACTACTACTACTACTACTACTACTACTACTATTACTATACAGAGAAGCAGGCCAACAACTATAGAGGCTTGAACAGACGGAGCTAGACCTAGGGACCAAATAATGATGCTAGCGACTGATGGAATAAGGTGAAAATAGGTTAGAAAGGGACATCCACAAACCTAGGTCTAGCTTAGACCAACAGATAAGACAAGTAGACAAAGTCACATTTTTAGACAAATGACACGGACGGGGATCGAACCCGCACCTTCTACTCGGCACCCATCGCCTTGCCAAGGCGAAGACCAGTGTGCTTAACCACTCTGCCATCGGCTTTCACAAAAATGAAAGCTCCTGTCAGATTGCTTTACACACTTCTACTACTGCTATGCTAGACCTAGGTTTGTGGCTGTCCCTTTCTAACCTATTTTCACCTTATTCCCTCAGTCGCTCGCATCATTATTTGGTCCCTAGGTCTAGCTCCGTCTGTTTAAGCCTCTTTATTTTTTGTTGTTGGCCTGCTTCTCTGTATCATAATTCTATTATTTATTCTGGCTAACATGAATACTTCGGGATCCTATAGAGAAACTAGTTTGTTCACGTTCTGTAATAAAAACGGACAGGTCTAACTCAGCAAAGTACGATTTCTCAGTCAAGGCAAGCCGTGTGTAAAGCCCTCTGACAGGAGCTTTCATTTTTGTGAAAGCCGATGGCAGAGTGGTTAAGCACACTGGTCTTCGCCTTGGCAAGGCGATGGGTGCCGAGTAGAAGGTGCGGGTTCGATCCCCGTCCATGTCATTTGTCTAAAAATGTGTCTTTGTCTACTTGTCTTATCTGTTGGTCTAAGCTAGACCTAGGTTTGTGGCTGTCCCTTCTATACTACTACTACTACTACTACTACTACTACTACTACTACTACTACTACTACTACTACTACTACTACTACTACTACTACTACTACTACTACTACTACTACTACTACCACCACAGCTTCTGTTCAGCTCCCACTGGCCAACTACAGCTTACCTAATGCTTAAACTTGCCATTTTCCAAACATCGCCATCCATCTTCTCCCAAAAAGCAAAAAAAAAACGTATACATAATTTAAATTCTACTACCATGGAACCACCACATTAGATCTGGAGTTACGCTGCGATTTAAATTTTCTCGGCGTTTTTCCTTTTGCTTGTGTCCCATTTCTTCCAGTTTTTCCATTAATTTCTGTCTCAGGCTGTATAATTGTTTTTGAAAATCGATTCTTTCGATATAATTATTCTGGGGTGTAAGAACAAAGGAGTGTCGCGCAAAAAGGATTAGATCTAACTTTCCAAAAAAAAAGGAGATGGTTTGGGTGTGGCAATATTTCTTCTTTTTTTGGGTGGGGGTGTGGGGGGGTCTTGCTTTGACGTCAGAGTTGACATTTTTTTGACACCATACCCCAATCAACCAATCATTAGAAAAAGTGTAATGATGGCGAGGAAGAAATGCTAGACGTAATACTATTGGAAGAAATCAGAGTAACCTTTCTTATCGAATTTCTTGATTTAGCCGTAACAGCTAAGGTGATAGATATCGCTCCCACTGCGATAGGAACACGAGACAAAGGGTGGAGGAGGGAGAGAGAGAGAGAGAGAGAGAGAGAGAGAGAGAGAGAGAGAGAGAGAGAGAGAAAGAGATAGAGAGAGAGAGAAAGAGAGAGATAGAGAGAGATAGAGAGAGAGATAGAGAGAGAGACAGAGAGAGATTTTGAAATAAAGAATGAATGACTAACAGAGAAAAGAGAAGAGAGGGTTAGGGTGGCATGATGAAAAAGATAAAAACAGGAATCCGAGAGGTAATATTAGAAGGCGGTTGGAGGGGGGGGGGTCGAAAATTACTGTCGACACAATAATTAAAGTGGAAAGGAGGAGATAACAGGTGGAGAGAGAGGGAAGACACAAAGAGAGAGTGGGAAAGAGAGAGAGAGAGAGAGAGAGAGAGAGAGAGAGAGAGACTGTGGGGGAGTAAGAATTTAATTAGAGGGTGGAGTGAAAAACTTACATAGACAAAGATAACAGGCATATAAAGAAAGAAAGTCGGACAGACCGACAGAGAGTTAGGGATAGACAGACAGAAACACGCGAAGACAGGCCTATACCACAGAGACAGAGAGACAGACTAAAATAGAGATAGAGAACGGGAGAACAAAGAAGAAAAAATAAAGACATACAAGCAGATATAAAGCTAGCTATTCAGACAGATCGACAAACAGACAGACAGACAGACAGACAGACAGACAGACAGACAGACAGACAGACAGACAGACAGACAGACAGACAGACAGAAAAAAACAGACAGACAGACATAGTCAGAGAGCGATATGGACACAGACAGACATACAGACAGACAGACGGACAGAAAGAAAGACAGACAGACAGACAGACAGACAGACAGACAGACAGACAGACAGGTAGACATACAGACAGACATAGACAGAGAGGCAGAGAGAAGCAAGGTCTAATTCAACTATAAATCACCGTACTTAATTCAGCATTGACACCCACAATAAAGCATGATTTTGTCTAGCCTTGTCGGACTCTGATGAAAGCTTATCTAGATCTACATTGAAATCTCCATGGCTGCCGCCTCTAACCACAGCCATCTTTGTCTCTTGTGCCTCGAAACTTTCAATACAGGGGTTCAGAACTAGATCTAGGTTGGTTGCCAACAGCAGCACTATGTAGGCTATATTGTGGACGGGCCCCAAGACGAACGTCTGACAATTTTATGTGCTGCCACACACGAGACAGGGTAGGGATACCATGACTCCTGTCTCAGCCGATCACGTTATACTGACACCGACCCAACCCGTAGGAAACGCAACAGCCACGATTCGAACTCGGGACCTTTTGCGTTGGAAGCCGATGTTCTACCCCTGGACCACAGACATACAGACATAGACAGAGAGATAGAGAGAAGCAAGGGCTATTTCGACTAGAAATCACCGTACTTAATGCGGCATTGACACCCACAATAAAGCATGATTTTGTCTAGCCTTGTCGGACTCTAATGAAAGCTTATCAAGATCCACGGGAGGGGGAGGGGGGGAGGCTCGGTGGTCCTGGGGTAGAACATCGGCTTCCGGAGCAAAAGGTCCTGGTTCGAGCCCTGGCGATTTCGCTCCCTACTGGTTGGGTTGGTGTCAGTATAATGACTGAGACAGGAGTCATGGCATCCCCGCCCTATCTCGTGTGTGGCAGCACATATAATCGTCAGACAGTCTTGGGATCCGTCCACAATATAGCCTATATAGTGCTGATGTTGGACGTTAAGCCAACTCAACAGTCAACATCATATAGATCTACACTACAATCTCCATGGCTGCCGCCTCTAACCACAGCCATCTTTGTCTCTTGTGCAACGAAACTTTCAATACAGGGGTTCAAAGCTAGAGTCAGGGAGACAAAGCAAAGACAGACACACAGACAGTGACATAGACTGAGAAGGAGGTACAGAGTAAGAAGATACAGACAGACAGACAGACAGACAGACAGACAAGCATTTACAATAATTAGATACTCTCGTCTGTTTGTCTGTATGTCTGTCTGTCTGTCTGTATCTTATTATAGCTGTTCAGGCAGATAGAAAGAGAGGCAAATACACAGTTGTCAAACTAAACGGACTTGTACAGACAGGCAGGCAGACACACAGACAGACACACAGACACACAGACACACAAACACACAGACAAACAGATCGACAGGCAGATATGCAGCCAGAGACAGACAGACAGACAGACAGACAGACAGACAGACAGACAGACATCCAAACTAACAGACAAACAGGCAGACAGACAGACAGGCAGGCAGATAAACAGAAGATAAACAGGCAGATAAAGAGATAGATAAATAGATAGAGACAAACAGACAGAAGTACAGACAAACAGACAGACAGATATAATTTTTTTTATAGACAAAGACAGTGAGATAGATACAGACAAACAGACAGACATACAGACAAACAGACAGACAGATATAATTTTTATAGACAACGACAGAGAGATAGATAGACAGACAGGCATACAGACAGTAAGACAAACAGATAGACAGACATATATACAGACAGAGATAGCGACATAGACAAAGATAGAGATATAGACAGACAGACAGAGGCAGACAAACAGACCAACAGACATACAGACAGAAATACATGCAGACAGACAGACAGACATGCATGCAGGCAGACAGATTGATAGACAGAGACAGACAGACAAACAGAGACGGAGAGAGGCGGGGATTACCAAACCATAAATCACCGTGCTTACTGCAGCGTTGCCATGGCCAAATTAATAATGCATGTTAAGTCTAACCCTTTCGGACTTTAATGAAAGCTGAATCTACTACTGCACTTGTCAGCTTAATGTCTGCAGCCTGTGTCAGTTTAATGTGACCAACAGAGACAGGAGTCATGGTATCCCCGCCCTTATGTGGCAGCACATACAATTGTCAAACTTCAGTGTTGGGGTCCGTTCACAATATAGCCTATATAGTGCTGATGTTTGACGTTATATCAACTCAACAACAACGACTACAACTAAGAACATTAACTGTTATCTTTCCTTCCGGTGTCAGAAATGAATGAGATCTCGAGATAGCGGAGTCCGTGACCAAAATGATGAGGGTAATAAGCATAATATGTTTATGTTTATTAAATAAACTAGTTATAAATATATTAACATTAGTCAGAGTGCAGCGAGGCTCGTCTTCGTATGGTATAAACTATTTTTTTTAAATATATTTTCATTGTCATTATGATTACTATAATTCAATGAAACTTTGATCTTACTTGGAGAAGACTTTCAAATGAAAACAGACTCTATTTGTGATTTAATAATACTTCTAGCTAAACAGTATATCTATACTTGCAAGGTTAGGAATTGTAAACCAAATAATTATTGCTTTGAAAGAATAGTGCACAGAAGATATGTAATCGAAAAGGAAATATCCATAACCAATAACTCATACAGCAATTTTCTAGAGCGATGGGACCCATATACAAATATATTCAAATCTATTATAACTGAAATATAACTCTCACAAAATAAAGGTAAAACCACCAGCAGCATTTCTACTATTATCATCATCATAATCAGCACAATTACTTATCATCACCAACAGTTTTATGTTCCATCATCATTATTTTTTCTTTTTGTCTTCATTTGATAAAATGGGCTCTTGCTGGATTAAGTTTAATGTAACGTACTTCTAATAGTCCATAAGTACTTAACAATGTTTTTTTTTTTTTTTTTTTTTTTTTTTTTTTTCTTTCAATATGAATGCTACTACAAATTGCTATACATATAGATGTCATTTGCAATTTTTGTGCTGTTTTTGTTTGTTTGCTTGTTTGTTTGCTGTTGTTGTTGTTTTCTGTTGTTTGTTTTTTTTGTTTGTTTTTTTTTTTTGTATGTTTTTTGCTTTTTTTTATAGTTTTTTTAGTTAAATTTAACAATGTATTTATTTATAACTATTAATTTCGATTTCCAATTTTTTTTGTTTATGTATATTGTTTTTTTTTTATCTATCTAGACTGGTGTTCTGTCCATTTCTTGATCATTATTATTAACTTTATAAGAGGTACTGTTATTGATAATTTTGTTGCTATTATTATCGATTATTCTATATACAACAGTCGCTTGTATCTACCTTTATATCATGTCACTGTTAAAAATCACAAAAAAAGAAAATAAAAAATTTCCAAAAAAAAAAAAAAAATGATTACTATAATTCTTTTCATTTCATTGAAAACTATTTGATGCCAATTGTGCAGGTGTGAGTGTGTGTGAATGCGTGTGAGTGTCGTAACCTGTGAATAGGATGTACATGTTCTATTTTGTAACCAAGCCAAATTTCCCACGTGGATTAATAAAGCTATATCTTGTCTTATCTTATCTTACCTTATATTCTCTTATCTTATCTTACCTTAAGAACCCACGACATTCGTGGGAATTGTGGGATCGACAAAGCGGAAGGATTGTAGATAAATTAGAGCTGTGCTAAAAACTTAATATTATAATTATATAACTTTAGGAATTTAAATTGTTTTCACGAAGAGAATAATGCACTAATTCTTTAATATAGGTAAGGGAAATTGGTATACACGTTTCCCAATCTTTTTTCGTTTGATTGATATTTGTAATCTTTTACTTTGACATAATAAGTCATAGAAAACTGAACCACATGCTGTTAGTTTATTTATATGCCAATGAGTTTCTTAAAGTAGGCTTAATTTTATCTTCTGAATTAAACAATTTTAACCAAGCATTTAAACGAAAAAGTGCTGTGTCCGCGAAAGTTTTGCGCGCTTAAAAAAATATCAACATTTATGGTGCGTGAACCGAACTTTTAATTTGTTTATTGTTGAAGGAAGGTTCGGATTTTTTTATGTTGTTTTTTTTTTAAATTACATTTTGTTCTTTGTTTTTTTAATCCCTTGATTTTGGGAGAACTTACGTGAAATACAACATTTCTTGTCAAAACAAATGCACCATGCAAATCTTCAGTCAAAATCTCATCTACATAGGTAATTTCGTACAGATTTGAGATTCTATTTTCGTCCTAGCTCCATTATAATAAGTTATTGTGTTAAGGAATTTCCTATTGCGTTATTCTTGCTTTCTTCGAGATAGATGGAGCCACTAAGAGATAAAAACCAGTTCTTGAGGGGCGCAATTATGTTATCTGATATCGTCCTGTAATTGCAAAGCTTGTAATAAAATTAGAAATTCCACACAGCCCCCTAACAACCTGCAATATATCACTCCGCACATAAAACTGTATGCCAGTTTTCAGCTCCCGCGGATGGATATTTTTATTGTTTAGAATAGAATGCAAAAACGGTTACGGAACCGGTCGAAATTAATTTGGCGAAGGAAGTGGTAGAGTTAAAAGAACAGGCATAAAATGTCATGTCATGGGAAGTCTAGTTCTATTATTTTCTGGCGGTAAGGTAAAGCGAGAAAAGCTCTTTGTGTCTATATACTGTAGGGTACTGATTGTAGATTCGTTTCTTTTTACCGTTCTTTTTGTTGTTGTGAGAGGCCTTGTAAAAACATGCTTTTTATAGGGGGCGTAGACGATGTAAAAATGTAAGAGAATTTCCTGCGGCGACCAACATTAACAGATCACGACGGGCACGGTGGTCCTGAGGTAGAACATCGGCTGCCGACGCAAAAGGTCCGAGTTCGAGCCCTGGCGATTGCGCTCCCTACTGGTTGGGTTGGTGTCAGTATAGTGTGACCAGATGAGACAGGAGTAATGGCATCTCCGCCCTGTCTCGTGTGTGGCAGCACATACAACTGTCAGACTTTAGTCTTGGGGCCCGTCCACAGCATAGCCTATATAGTGTTGATGTTGGACGTTAAACCAACTCAACAACAACAACAACAACAACAACAACAACAACAACAACAACAACACCAATTAGTTGTCATCGAGGCTTCTAAAAATAGCAGGCAAAGTCCCCGAATAAGAAAAATAATATTCGAATTTAGATTCCAAGTGAATTATATCATCGAAAAAGCAGAAATAGTTAGATCATTTCTCATTATTGCTGAGTAGGCTGAACAAAAATTGTTCTTATAGTATCAATCTGAACTAACTCTTGTAATGATTTATGAGAGATACATCACTGTTACACTCATTACGCTAAAATCTGTTCACTTCATTTTTTCGGTGACTTGGAATGTTCTTAGTGAGGCCTCGGGGATCACAAAACCCATTCCTAAAGGTCGTGATTCGATCATCTCTTATTGTACGATGGATCGCAAAGTTACAGTCTGAGTTCTATCCTAAACTGACGACTCGATGAACGATCAGAAAAAACAGAATGCCTAAGGGACGTAATCCGTTATTGTGTAGTAAACTGCAAAGCCAAAGTATATTGTCATTTTGGGTACAGCAGTCAAGAGTAGTTGAGTTGGTTTAATGTCAAACATCAACACTATATAGTCTATATTGTGTATGGGCCCCAAGACTGACTTCTGACACACAAGGAAGAGCGGGGATACCATGACTCCTGTCTCAGCCGGTCATATTAATCTGACACCGACCCAACCAGTAGGGATCGAAATCGCCAGGACTTGAACCACTGACTTCCTGTGTCGGAAGCCGATGTTCTACCTCAGGGCTACCGTAACCCCCACAGGAGTCAAGACTAATAATTTACTAAAAAATCTTCCTTTCTCGAAGTTCTTTTTCTTTGAGTATCATACACATATTACTCTTTTTAGAAGGAGGGCGTGATAATGGTGTGAAGGGAAAAGAGAGTAGAGCGTTGGTGAGTGGAAGAACTTTTGCGCACGCCTTTAAAAATCGTTGGCGCACCGTTAGACACTATGGGTAGAATGCACAAACATGACGTAGCTTACGCCTCGTCGTTAAAAACCTTAATAAAAAGGCTTGCGATGAGACGTGAGCTACGTCACTTTTGTGCATCCTAATCCTACCCTATGTCTTAGACATTGTGCCGCTGCAAGCGATCGTTACTGCAGGGTCGCAATAATTGCTAGTGCAAACAGTCAAAACGCAGTAAAGCATGGATGCCTTCCACTGTTTGCGTTTATGCAGTGTATGCCACGAAATATATATATAATTTTTTTTATTCGGAACGGAAAAAAACTAAAGTTATAGAGGTGGGTTGGGGTCGGAGTAATAATTGCCAAAAGGTCTTCGTTTCTTATGGCTATATTTCTCTTTTTCTTTGAACATGTATTATCTTTTTAGAAGTGGTAGAGGGCGGGATGTGGTGTGAGGCACAAAGGGAGTAAGGGTTTGGGTTATGGAAGAAGTTTTCGCAATCCTAAGAATAGTCATCGGTGAACATTTCGACACTTAGACCAGAACTAAACTGCCGCTGGTGGTTGGGGTGGAACTGTGGCTGGTCTGGGGGTTCTTTTTAAAACCCTGTTGTATTTATTTGCGCAGTCAGACCGAGGCTAATTGTTCTCTATGGAGAGAGGGAGAGAATTCTCTCTCTCTCTCTCTCTCTCTCTCTCTCTCTCTCTCCAGGGTTTAACGTCTCCTAGGTTTCCATGGGGGATCCTATACGACGGGTCCGAGGCTAAAACAAATACAAGAGAGTTCCATACGGAAGCCACAACCCCACCCCAGCCACCAGCGTCAGTATGGCTCTAGCCTTAGAGTGACACAAGCCTTAGTCTGGCTCTGGCCTAATACATTGTACCGCGGAGAGCGTTCGTTATTGCAGGTTTTGAAATAATTGCTAGTGCAAACAGCCGCGACTTTACATTTATTGATTTTTTTTACTCTGCGCTTTTCGTGTTTTCTGTGTTTGCACTAAATTCGAGACGGCAAAGGTTGTTCTGCAGACAAAGTATACAATTTTAATATAAAGCAATTCTTATATGTTTGTCGACATAACATTTTTAGCCAATAGGTTGGTGTGTTTTTTACTTTAAAAAATAATGGAATTGGACTGGTTGTGAAACGGCCTGCCTCTTCTATAAAATCGAAAGACCCCTCAGCATTTTTTGGGATCTTTTTTTTTTCATGCACTATAATTTTATTCATGTATTTGTCTGGCACTGTGTAATTTTCAGATGTTAGACTTGGGTCCCATACATAAGATAGAGAAGTTGCTGGATATCAAGAAACAAATTTTAAGAATAATTATAGTTGACACTTTATTTCATAAACAAAAACAAAAAACAAAGGTTTTAAAAACGATCCCATTATTGAAAGTTAAAACGAAATCAGCCATATTTCGTAACTGTTATTTTACTTTTCTCATTACTTTATCTAAGGAACATACCTGATGACCCAGTTTGTAAAGAACGTGACAAATATATGGAGAAAACAGACAAAAATGTTTCAATCCCATTTTTTTAATCAAAACCTTTACGTGAATTCTTGACCATTGTCCTCACAACAAGTTTGGCTTAAAAAAAAAAAAACAAGACGAGACAAAAAAAAATCAAAACTTCCAAACCCAAACCAGGAATAGCGGGAAATACAAAACACTTGCCAATGTCGTCACTTCCTGTTATGGTATTCCCGTATTTCCGGCGCAGTGCGGTAACTAAGCTATGCGTCGATGACAACCATGATATTTCTACCACCCTTTAACCCTCTGCCTGACAACTATGACACTTCTCACACCCTTAACCCTTTCCTTTCCCTTCGCAGATCCTTCTCGATCTAGACTCAACGTTAATGGCAGCTTCTAGAGTCTAGTTCTGTCTTGGCTTGTTATGAAAGCTCCGTAAAAAGATACATCGAGATCTTTTGAAAGTAAAATTAAAGTCTAAGATGAGCAGAGTAGATCTATGTATCGTATCATTCTAAAAAAAATCTTTGTGATTGACAAATTGACACATGTGAGGCTTAGATGAAAACGCTTATTTTGTTGATCCTTTGCTCTTGAATTTTTTCTTGTCAGTTGATTTTTATTTCATTTTTTTGTTTTGCTGGTGTTTTTTTCGCTTCTGGTTTGTTCTTTTCTTTGAATCTTCAAAGAATGTTTTCGAATCAATTAATTTTATTGCGCCTGTCTTCTTTGTGTGTGTGTGTGTGTGTTTGTGTCTATGTGTGTGGAATATTTTCTGAGCGTATAGCTAAAGAGTAAATTATCTCGGTTAAACTTTGCTGCTCCTCCACATTGTTTTTGTTAGGTAACTAGTTAATTCATCTGTTTATCAATCTCTTTTTTTTTCTTTCAATACCATAAATATAACTTTCAATATCGAGACAAAACGAAATTACACTACTTTTTGCCACATCCCGCATCCACATGAAGTAGTATAAAGTGAAGAACAATGAACAGGCCTTAACGGGCCTCAAACATTGAATATGTCAAGTCAAGTCAAGTCAAGTCATAGCCAGTTGTACTTCCATCTCCTAACCTATAGGCAGAATAATAATGTCCAGATTCATTCAATTACTAGGACCTCCGTCTCGACCTACAAACATCCAACCAGTAAAACAAGACGGTCTGAGAGTATGAAAAAAACCCTGAACGTCTAATTTGGAGCCCAACACTCGATGGACTGGTCTACAAACATACCCCACCCACTCAGTTCGTCATTGCACACGTAGCTACATAGTTATGAAACTCCACAACTGGTACTTCCATTTTATAAACGCAATGTCATAAATATTTTATGATGAGTGTGAGGTGGCATACTACTCATCCTTAGCTGTCTAGAATATTCTGGTGTGTGTGGGGGGGGATATAACAATGAAATTATGTGATCATAATTGAGGCCCTGCTAAAACTTCTTCTTCATTGATACAGCATAGGAGAGTTAAAAGGAAAAGGTATTGTGGCAGAATGTACAAACATGACGTAGCTTACGTCTCGTCGTAAGCCTTCTTATTTTTATATTTTTACGACGAGACGTAAGCTACGTCTTGTTGGTACATTCTACCTTTCGCATTCCTTTGTCAACGGATTTTACCGTGTTTCTAACAAATTACAAGTGAATATCTTGCACAATATATTTTTACATCTCTAGCCAATTTATATAAAAGAACTCGATTTAACGGGTTGGCTTATGGAGGCGTTGGCTTTTTAAACTAAAATTAATATGTTTCTTTTTTAATATCATCTGAGAGGTATAGATAAAGTTACTTTTGATGTAGGAGGATAGGGTTTTAATTTTAACCTGAATAACTACTTTGGTCTCTACGTCTACCAGTCTCACTTGCCAATATGATTAAAGATGGGATATTAAGTTGCGGCTAGGTCAAGACGTCCAAAATAGAATTGCAGGAATTGAAACGATTTTGGCATACGGACAAGGCGTCCAAAAATAGAAGGCCAAGCCACCGAATTGAACAATGTGAAAAGACTTTTGCTTACCAAGGACAAACGTGATTTTATTTCTTTTAATTCAAGCATAGATAGGACAGAGTGATACTTAGAGAGTATTTTTCAGCCCACACGATCCGCCTACACTGCAAAAATGTAAACTGTCCTATGTATGTGCGCACTATTTTGGGTTATTTTTTTGAAAATTCATAAGTATTAATTTTATTATCTATTGTGGCTAAATAATAGATGTGCAGCGCGATGCGAAGATGTTCAAAATAGTGGTACTTAGAGAGTATTTTTCAGCCCACACAATCAGGCTACACTGCAAAATGTGAACTGTTCCATCTTAGTGCGCACTATTTTGAGTTATTTTAAAAATTCATAAATAATGGATTATTTGATACATGTGTATCTATTGTTGCTAAATAAAAACACAGCTGCAAGTTTATTTATATTTCGGTGACTTGGCCTTCTATTTTTGGACGCCTTGGGCATAATGGTTTCAATTACAATACCTCATTCATCATTGTTACTTCCCCATTAAAAAGCTCTCCAGCTTTGTTTTTCGTTGTTGCTGTTGTTTTTAAGGAAGCAATTTAAATAGGAAAGTGATTCATAATTCACGTTTTCGTATGAAAAACAATTAATGACAAACAGTGCGTCGACATTGTTGCATTATTATGATTGACTGTTTATTTATTATGAAGATACCGTTTTCTTTAATCCTGAAAGGTCATAGTTCTATTTTTTATTGAACACACCTGTGGGTTATCGAAATTCTAATTTGGCAATCAAAACGTCCAACGCGAACAATACTCTAATTTAGTGACTTTTTAAAAAGTATTTTAGGGGTGTACGCTTATCTTCTACGCAAAACGGAGAAATAAAATTATTATGTGGCCATAGGGCAATATGTTACCATTAATGGTACAAAATGTGACCATCAGATAATATGACTGAGACCATTAGACAAAATGTGACCATATGACAATTATGTTATCATCAGATGCACAAGATATAACCACTAGACAATGTGTAACTTTCATGCAAAATGTGACCATAAAAATGGTGTGACGATAAGAAAACATGTAACCAAAAAGACAAAAGCATGTGGCCATAGGCAAGATGTGACTATAAGATAATTATGCGATTATAAAACAAGATATAACAATGACATACTAATTATATAACCATAACACAATTTTGTAACCAGCAAGCAGTAATATCATATCTTCAAACAATAGGTGACCATAATACCATATATGACCATCAGACAACAAAATATGTAACCATTATCCTACTTATGACCATTAGACAGACACTTTAACCACCGAAACAGGTCAAGACACCCTTTGTATGGGCGACTTCAATGGTTCTAAATAGCCCACTTCTAACCACTGACAGATGGACGCTATCTAAACCCCTATCTCTAAATAACCATTGCTGACTCGAGTATATTACATTAAGCGTCTTCGCTCGTTCCACAGTGGGAATTCCCAATCGCGGGCCACTTTTAAAGGTGCAGCCAATTCCAAGAAAAAGCACCGAGAAAATGGATGGACTTGTAGAATCATTGGAGACATTGCGATTATGTGGTTCTTAACGAAAATGAAACGGCGGACTGGTATGGAAATCTGTATCAGCCTTCAATCATAGCTCTAAACTAGACTTATGGGGCTGGCTCTGGGGTAGAACATTGGCTTCCGACGCAAAATGTACGTGGTTCGAGCCCTGGCGATTGCGCTCCCTACTGGTTGGGTCGGTGTCAGTTTAATGTGACCGGCTGAGACAGGATTCATGGTATCCCCGCCCTGTCTCGTGTGTGACAGCACATAAAATTGTCAGACGTCAGTCTTGGGGTCCGTCCACAATATAGCCTATGTATTGCTGCTGTTGGACGTTAATCCAACTCAACAACAGTCACGACATCAACACAAATTATCGACCAAACATTAAAGTGCAGTAGCACTAAATTGGGTAAACAGCTATACAATATCGGGTGTCTATACAATATAGCCTATATAAATCAACTCAACTCAAGTCACAGCCCCTAACGGGCGTGATTATGTTATCCGCTAATTGCCTGTGGATTTCAAAGTCTCTAATATGGTGTCTAGCCGTATTCCACTTTTCACGAAGTTATAGGGAGTTTGGGAAGCATCGGTTCCGTAATGGGCCATTCTTTGTGCGTTTGTGAGTTTTAATAACTTGCTTAGAGGAAACAGTTTAAAACTGGCCTGAGGCATTGTAAAATAGATGCAAGACTGGTGGAATGAGGTATAAAAAGAGAGAGAGAGAGGAGGGAAGAAAGGAGAGAGAGAGAGAGAGAGAGAGAGAGAGAGAGAGACAGACAGACAGACAGACAGACAGACATATAAAACAGACAGACAGACAGACAGAGAGTACATGCACGAACGGGTGGAAAAAGATAAAATAGTACGAAGATTAGGTAGGAATGGATAGGTCATAGATAGATCATAAATAGGAGAGATAGAGAAAGGGCTAGAAAAAAGGGAAAAGAGAGAGAGAGAGAGAGAGAGAGAGAGAGAGAGAGAGAGAGAGAGAGGG
>RQTK01000199.1:494769-528075 GCA_003991915.1 Elysia chlorotica
ACAGACAGACAGACAGACAGACAGACAGACAGACAGACAGACAGACAGATAGACAGACAGACAGACAGACAGACAGACAGACAGACAGACAGACAGAAAGAGATAGATAGATAGATAGATAGATAGATAGATAGATAGATAGATAGATAGATAGATAGATAGATAGATAGATAGATAGATAGATAGATTGATAGATAAATAGACAGGCGGACAGATTGACAGACAGACAGACAGACAGACAGACAGACAGACAGACAGACAGACAGACAGACAGACAGACAGATAGACAGCTAGATATATAATGTCTCTATTCCTCCTCCCACCGCCCACCTCAGAATTGCAATGTATCCCTGTACTTGTAGTGCTGTAGACCCAACCCTTCACTTGCCACAGAACTGTAATTATGCCAGTGTTGACTCGAGGCTCTAAGTCGTGAGTACTGGGCTCTGCCTGAGACAAGATAACGTGAGCGCTCTCTTATCTGGGCAAACGATGGAGACTCGGTGTAATCCGTGGTTCACGATTCTGACCGCTACAGTTCCAGGGCAGGGTTAATACTAGGACAATAGAAAAATTCATTGTTGTAGGTTTGGGGATGGAATAAGTAGTGGTGGTGGTGGTGATGATGAGGATGTTTATTGGTGGTGGTGGTGGTTTTGATGATGTTTGGTGGCGGTGGTGGTAACAAAGATATTAATTCATGAAAGTGATGATACTGATGGGGCGATGTGGGCAAACTATACAAGTGATGATGATGATGATGATGATGATGATGATGATGATGATGATGATGATGATGATGATGATGATGATGATGATGATGATGATGATGATGATGATGATGATGATGATGATGATGATGATTTTGGTGGCGATGGTGTCGGTAGTGATCATTGCGAATGAGGAAGAGGTACTGATGGTGACGAGGGTGGTGGTGCTTGTTCTGACGCTACAGATAAATCATGAAGATAGTCACGCTAGTGATAATAATACTGTTGTTCATGTAAATATTCGCGTTAATAACGTGATAGCAAAAATTGATTTCCCATATTTACAACAACACCAAAAAAGAGATGTGTTACGCAATATTCCTTTCTTCAAAAGTCAGCCTTTCAAGACGGGCATGTTCATGTCGTTCCTAAATGTATGACCTGGACATTGCATTGCCTGAACCATCCCAGTTTCTATTGATGTCTAACGGGGAGCAACAATTTTCATTTCGCAGCTCCTGCTGTGATCCCTATTTCTGTTCCTCTTTGAATTTTTTAGATCTTAGATTGAGCTTCGGGTCGAGCTGAACTTCTTAGCCCCCTCCTCTCTTATTTCGTTGGGTTTTTTTTTTTTTATCTCATTCAAGTTTGTAATATCCAAATGCCAGGAATGAAAAGCATGAAAAGTGCAACATTAGGGGTAAAAGTACATATTATTTCATGATTATTGGATTATGTCCATGTCTTAGAAAGGAACGAACCCCCCAAAAAACGTTCACATGATTTCATACACTTAGGAACGCGAATTATTCCCTCCTCTTAAAAAAAAACACCCCCCCCCCCCCCACAAAAAAAAAAAAAAAAAAACGTTCACATGATTTCATACACTTAGGAACGCGATGAAAACATAACAATTAGAAGGTAACTGGATGCCATTTTTTAGCTAGTTTATTTGGAAGCGGAAAACTCATTTTTTTTGCAGGGAAAATGTGCGATGCGGGTTACGTTATCATATCGAAGCTGGACTCTAGATTTTATCAGATCAGAGTTATGAGAAAATGTTTTGAGTTTCAAGCGCCCGGAAGTTGTATTTCTTTTTCATTCCACACCCCCCCCTCCCCCCACCTCCCCTTCCACCCTCCTGTCAACACCGCACGAAATGGAAAGCTGATGCTCTTGAGTCAAGGGTACAAATTAAATTTTATTGTGAAGACTGAATGGCTGGAAATTGCTTAAAACAACACGTTTCAACACCCACACATGACACATGAAAAAGGCCCACATATTTGATTTGATAATAGCAATCAAATTTTGGACATTTTAGACAATTCTCTCATCAGCGACGTAGTCGGATTTCGGACCATTACGCAGTTGAGTTTAATATCGATATATAACAAAAACAATCCGACGTCTGCTAAAATCAGAGAAAGATAAAGAATTTAGATGGGTGACACACTGAACTGACTAGAGTGACACAGCAGTTTGGACTTCCGGTTGACACACTGAACTGACTAGAGTGACACAGCAGTTTGGACTTCCGCTTGACACACTGAACTGACTAGAGTGACACAGCAGTTTGGACTTCCGATTGACACACTGAACTGACTAGAGTGACACAGCAGTTTGGACTTCCGATTGACACACTGAACTGACTAGAGTGACACAGCAGTTTGGACTTTTCACTAATTGACACACTGAACTGACTAGAGTGACACAGCAGTTTGGACTTCCGATTGACACACTGAACTGATAGTGACACAGCAGTTTGGACTTCCGATTGACACACTGAACTGACTAGAGTGACACAGCAGTTTGGACTTCCGATTGACACACTGAACTGACTAGATCTAGCTCAAGACGCGGGACACTGAATCCTCTGATCAAATCTGTTCACTTTATTGTTTCATCTTAATAAAGGTTTTGTTTAGCGCGAGAACATAGTTCTACGTGTTTATTACATACTAAAGATGTAAGTCAGTTTAAGAGTGACTTGAACAGTAAATTGTGTGTACCCCAAACGTTTACACTTGGAACACCATGAGCAGAACCCTATCCATTCAGATACAGATTCTTTTAATGACAATGTCGACATGTTCGACAACAAGCTGCGGGCTGTATTGGATAAGCATGCCCCGACTGTTGCTAGGCGGATATTTCAACGTGCTCAGGCTCCTTGGTTGTCCCCAGCAGTAATGGATGCAAGGCGGCGCTGCAGGGCGACAGAGCGAAAGTGGAAACGCACAGGATCTGATGATGATCGTCAAGTGTATCGTCTGAAAATAATTAGTGAACTTGTTGGGATAATCACTAATGAAAAACGGAAGTATTTATTTACCTACAAAGGTTGACGGTTGTTCATCTTCAAAAGAAGTATTTGCAGTTGTGGAGAATTTATGTGGCAAGCCAGGGGAGTTAACTCTACTAACAACATTAAAATTTTCCGTCAGATAATCTTTCTGATGCGATTACAGACAAGATATCTGTTATCAGAAACAATATTGATCGATGTTCTAACGTTGCTATTGAGTTTGATCCCTTCGATATTCAAATATTTTTCGACCAGTCGTTCAATGCCTTCCAAAGAGAATCCACCTTAGATGTGAAAAATATTATTTTATCATCCCCCTCTAAGTCATGTAATTTTGATCCCATCCCTACCAACTGATTAATGCAATGTCTAGATACTCTGTTGCCACATATATTAGTTATATGTGGCAACAGCATGCCTAGACATTGCATTAATATGTTTAGAGAGGTGTTAATGATACCAGTTACTAGTATCATTATCATTTCTCAAAATTGTGGAGTTGTCCCATTTTTTTTTTTAAAGCGCTTGTAACACCCCTGTTGAAAAAAGACAAACCTTGACCCCGAGAAATTGAAAAACTATCGCCCAGTTTCTAACTTGCCTTTTATTTGGCAAATTCTCGAGAATGTTGTTCTTGCACAGTTAAGGCGCACTTGCTTTCAAACAACCTTTTAGATCCTAACCAGTCAGCTTATAGGGAGTCGCACGGCACTGAAACTGCTTTACTGAGAATAACAAATGATTTATTATTATCTATTCATGCGGGACACGTATCGTTGTTAACATTATTAGACCTCCAAGAGATATTTGACACATTTGATCATTCAATTCTTCTTCATCTACCTATTGCCAATTTTGAGATAAGCGGAGTCCTGTTGAAGTGGTTTCAATCATACCCTACACCCTACAAACATATCACAAGCGGTAGCCATGGAAACTTGTCTGGTTTTAAGCATTTCACTTTCGGTGTCCCACAAGGGCTCAGTCGTTGGTCTTATCCTCTATACTCTCTATGTAAGACCTCTTTCCAACACCATTAGACCACTTGAAATTAGTAATCATGTGGTTTGCTGACGATACTTAGCTTTTTAAATATTCCACTCCATCGCCATTGACGATTTGGAGGCATGTTGCGAAACATACGGAGGCGCGGTGGCGCTTGGGTAGAACCTCGGCTTCCGACGCAAAAGGTTCGGGCTCGAGCCCTGACGATTGCGTTTCCTACTGGTTGGGTCTGTATTAGTTTAATGTGACCGGCTGGGACAGGAGTCATGGTATCCCCGCCCTGTACGTATGTGGCAGTTAGACGTCAGTCTTGGGGCCAGTCCACAATATTATAGCCTATATAGTGCTGATGTTAGACGTTAAACCAACTCAGCAACAACAACGCGAAACCATACGAAGCAATAAATTGAAGCTGAAAGGTGACAAAACTAAAGTACACATATGTGGAACAAGCTAGAGTACACATAACATGTCAAATCTAAACCTTTTAATAGATAGAAACACGATTGACATAAGCTTGACATGAAGCAAAAAAATCTAGACGTGATTCTCGACAGTTCTCTAACAATGAATGACCACATCAAAAATAGAACTAGAATATTAAATTACGACGTTAAAAAGACAAATCAAAAGAAGAAATACCTTGACTCACAGTAACTTAAAACAGTAGTTTTTGCATTTGTGCTATCACGCCAAGACTATTTCAATTCTTTACTAGCTGGTCTCCCTAGTTGTCGAAAAAATAAATTACAGAGAGTTCAGAACAGAGCGGCCAGACATGTATTAGGATTGGATTTCTTCGACAAAACCAGTTCTACTCATTTGCTCAGAGCCCTTCATTGGCTCCTCGTTTCGGCTGGAATTGAGTACAAAATTGCTCTTCTCTGTTTTCAAGCGCAAAATGATTACTCACCCTCCTACATAAAAGAATGTATCTCCCCAAACAATCATGAACGTCTGTTACGATCTGAAAACAAAAACATTTTGCACACTCCTAGGACCAATCTTGTATCATATGGAGATCGATCCTTTTCCACTGTTTGGAACTCTATACCTCTTTCTATTAGATCAATGTCTAGTGAGTCCCTTGTTAAAAATTAAAAAAAAACATTTCCTTTTCAAATATAGCTGTCAAGTTAGGATCTGTTACCTAACCACAATCACGTTAGGTATTATTTTGTTCATGTTTAGTAATGTTGTTTTGTTTTCTAATTATCACCCGTCCATCGCATTGTGTATAATTTATGTTTATGGTCTACGTTTTATATGATTTTGTGTTCAATAAAGTAAACCACTTTGATACCTTGGTGGAAAGCGCTATATGAAATAAATAGTTTTTAGTATTATTATTATTATTATTATTATTATTATTATTATTATTATTATTACACTTTCAGAACATAAATTCGTTGGATTTATAATTAAAAAGATATGACAAATTCATCGACAGTTTATGCTCTATGGGTACATAATTTCTAAGAATAGACCTGAACACTCAAATTGTTAAACAGCAGTCCCTCGCAGTTCGATATGAAAGCCGGATATATCGATCTGAAAATTCTCTATTTGTCTTCAATTTTGCACCTTTAGACTTAAAAATAATTATTTTTCATCATTTTGATCTAAGTCAAATGCAGTTCCCCCTGCCTTGATATTGATTTCTGCATGTGACAAACATTCACCTCCTAGCAGTTCACAGCCGATTCTGTAACCATAAAAAAATATTTGCCTAATGGTAGTGTAAATCTGGAAGCACCTAAAATCATAGCATATCCCCATGTTTGTTTTGCACTAACCAAACCATGTATCTAGGTAGAGATGGAACTCGCTACTCGCTACTGTTACTTATACTATGGATCAATCGGGTACCCATTACACAATAAAACTATGGATCAATCGGGTACCCATTACACAATAAAATGTCACCGTCTTACCAGAACCTAGTTCTGTCATCTCGGATCGAAGAGAGAAGATACCTGCTAGTAGAGGAGGGCGCGGTGGCCCTGGGGTTGAACATCGGCTTCCGACGCAAATGGTGCGGATTTGAGCCCTGGCGAGTTCGCGCCCTACTGGTTGGATCGGTGACAGTTTAATGTGACCAGCTGAGACAGAAGTCATGATATCCCCGCCCTGTCTCGTGTGTGGCAGCACATAAAATTGTCAGACGTCAGTCTTGGGGCCCGTCCACAATATAGCCAATATAGTGCTGATGGTGGACGTTAAACCAACTCAACTCAACCTGCTAGTAGTGCTAGTTAACTGCCTTCTTCTTTGTCGAATAGGACGCCTACGTCTTCCTGCACTTATGTAACAATATGGCCTCTATAGTGCTCTTGGTGGACATTAAACCAACTCAACTCAACTCAATTCAACATGCTAGTAGTACTGTTTAAATGACTTGTTCTTTGTCAAGTGGGATCCTGTGAGGCTTTACGCCTACGACTTCCTGCACCTAAGTCATAATATATCCTATATAGTGCTGATGTTGGAAGTTAACTCAACTTAACTCCTGCACTTAAGTGAAAAGCAGAGCAAATGGAGGGAAAAACTGTAGACACAGGTTCTACAATTTGAGGATATTAAACTTTAGAGTTTGAAACTCTTTATTTCTGCCACAGGATGTTGTTACAAAATACCTTTACATTATAGGATTACAGTCGTTTTAGTCAAACTTAGTTATACAGTAATGATCTTTAGCAAAGAAGTAATCGGGCAATGGGGGTAACTTGAAAATTCATTTTTTGTGACTACCGTCGTTTTCCCCTGTACTGTTTAAGTATAACACTTATTAAGTACCACCACATAGAGAAAGAATGGTGATATAACGTCACGAAAGCTGGTCACATTAGATTGAAACCGACCGACCAAACTAGTAAGAATCGCAGGCGGCCTGGTTGGGAACACTGAGTGAGTGAGTTAGTTGGTTTCTTAGAGTCCAACGTCACCAGCATAGCTATATCGCTATATTATGGGTTATGGATTATGGATTATGGATTATGGATTATGAATTATGGATTATGGGTTATGGATTATGCGCATCTTCGCTCGTTCTAGGTTTCCCAGACAACCCTACAGGGAAACGAAGGCATCAACTAAGAATCAAACATCGGACTAATCCTTGACTCATCGTTAGTTTCGAACCGGGAACCCCCCCTTTCGGGTAATCAATGCTTTACCACTTACACCAATTCCCCCCCCCCAAACACACACACATACACATACATACAGACACACTAATTGAGATACCGGCGCACTCTATTCCCTATACACCGTTATCTGAGAACAAAAAGATTCTATCTGTCTTCTTTATCTTTATAGCGATACAACCTTATTGTTCTAAGGTCAGAATACGGCATACAGTAGACTGAATACAGAAAATCCTTATTTAACTCAACGGAAACTTTGGTTCGGCAGCCTTACAGATAGACAAAAAACATAATACATGCCCGTGTAAAATTAATTACTCTTAATCTCATTTTGAAAATAAGCAGTCCAAAAATTGGACAGAGTTTTAGACTTTTGTTTTTACATAAAAATATCTGAGCTCTATTTGTGAAACATCTCACTAAATCTATAGTCTCTGGTATTATAATTAGAATTTTTTCTACTTTTTCAGTCTTCATTTCTAGAGGTAAATTAACTATTAGAAGCTAATTATACATTTACAAGTATGGTAAGCAAGTGGGAAATAAACATTATTTTGTGAACAAAACTCAACATTAAAGATAATCATAATTATTGATAATCATGTAAAAAAATTACTATAGTATGTACTTTAAGAGAAGAGAAACTCACAAATTAGTCTTTTTTATCAAATCCAAAATTTGATTTTTTCTTTCTTCTTCTCCTTCTTGAAGTTTTGGTTATTTAATATAAAACATTCGGAAAGAAAATCTGAATTTTTTTTTATAATGATTACAACTTATTAGACTCGCCAAATCTTTCGCAAGATTAAAAACGTTTTTAATTAGCTCTTTGCTAAACACAAATCATACAGAGAGAGAGAGAGAGAGAGAGAGAGAGAGAGAGAGAGAGAGAGAGAGAGAGAGAGAGAAACGCTTACTGTTATGGCCACTCCTTTAAGCTCTTTATTATTTTCAGAGTACATGACGTATTTCCTTTCACAGCTAATGATACAGAAAAGCAGTCCAGCAAATTAATATAGAGGCTTTAACAGACGGAGCTAGACCTAGGGACCAAATAATGATGCTAGTAATTGAGAGGTACTAGGTACAGAGACAAAGTGTCTAATCTATTTTCACAGCTTATAAATTCATCTTATAAAGCTTAACTCAATCTACTTTCACAGCTTATAAATTCATCTTATAAAGCTTAACTCAATCTACTTTCACAGCTTATAAATTCACCTTATAAAGCTGAACTCAATCTACTTTCACAGCTTATAAATTTATCTTATAAAGCTGAACTCAATCTACTTTCACAGCTTATAAATTTATCTTATAAAGCTGAACTCTATCTACTTTCACAGCTTATAAATTCATCTTATAAAGCTTAACTCAGTCTACTTTCACAGCTTATAAACTCATCTTATAAAGCTTAACTCAATCTACTTTCGCAGCTTATAAATTCATCTTATAAAACTTAACTCAATCTACTTTCACAGCTTATAAATTCACCTTATAAAGCTTAATTCAATCTACTTTCACAGCTTATAAATTCACCTTATAAAGCTTAACTCAATCTACTTTCACAGCCTATAAATTCACCTTAATTCAGAAGAATGTTTTCACGATATATTTTATAATTACACGTGAATTTCCTTGAGAATGTAAAGAAAATTGTGTACCATAAACAGTAATATTTTTTTTTCTTTCATAAAAATCGTTTATAGAGGGCCATGGTTTGATTGTTGTTGTTTTTTAGATAATTAGATCTGTATTTTTAAATAAATGTTTCAATAACTGTACGTTGATGTGTTTTACCTGAGTATGGTAATAAAATTATTTATATTTTATCTTAACAGTCACTTTTTTTTCTTTTTCTTTCATAATAATGGGTTATAAAGGTTTTTAGGATTTTTACATATAATTAGCTCTGTAGCTTCGATCTATGTTATAATAACTTTTTGTATGTGGGTGTGGGTTGGACATGGTAGGTTTTAAGTATAATTGTATGAACTATCGCGAGTTTGAATAAATGCTAATTAATTAAAAGCTTCCATATAATAGAAGGCTAGAGTTTAGAGATTGGTAAGAAAGTCTCTGTCTGTCTGTCTGTCTGTCTGTATGTCTGTCTGTCTGTTTGTCTGCCTGTCTGTGTGTGTCTCTCTCTCTCTCTCTCTCTCTCTCTCTCTCTCTCTCTCTCTCTCTCTCTCTCTCTCTCTCTCTATGCCTCTTTGACCATTTTTTGCAAACCCCGCCTGCTGTAAAAATGTCTGTGATGGAAAACAATTCCCATATACAACTTATAGGGGACGTTTGTTTCCTTTTGTTAAAATTGAGATAAATCAGATAAAGCAGTGGAATGTTAAAAATTAAAGGCAGATTTTCATTGTCTTCGTCTAGATCATAGCAAATGCGGGTTGGTTTTGAATTTCTCTCAAACAAGGGGAAAGAAAAAGTTACTGTTATGGTGTGCTATAAAATAGCCCACATTACAGGTAACGGAGTCTCTAACTCTACCCTGTTGCTGCTGTTGTTGTTGTTGTTGTTGTTGTTGTTGTTGTTGTTGTTGTTGCTGTTGTTGAGTTGTTTTAACGTCCAACATCAGCAATATATAGACTATATGTGGATGGGCCCCAAGACCGGCGTCTGACAACTTATGTGCTGCCACACACGAGACAGGGCGGGGATACCATGACTACTGCCTCAGCCAGTCACTTTAAACTGACACCGACCCAACCAGTAAAAAGCGCAATCGCCAGGGCTTGAATCTGGACCTTTTGTGTTAGAAGCTGATGTTCTACCCCAGGATCACCGCGCCCCCCCCCCCCCGCCCCCCCATACACACACTCTACTTTGTAATCCAGGCAGCCACAATAATCGAATCAGTCTGAGTTATAAAACATTTAAGCGGGTCAAACTTACAAAGGTACGAAGTCAGCTAAAGATCAAGGTTTGATTTAATGCTTATGATTTATAGTTGAAAATTCTAAAGAGATCCTTGCTTTAGAAAAAAAAAGTCTAGCTTTTCATTGCGGAGTAAGTAAAAGATACTCAACGTTCACAAGCAGTGCGGAATATTAAGTTACTTTGGTAAAAAGTAAGTTTATAGAAAATTCTTGATAATTTTTTTATTAAAAGGTCCTAGATTAGAAATCTAGCGATTGAAAGTGAACAACTTAGAGAGTTCACCGACTAGAATTACTCCGTATAAAATCCCTTATGGAATTCTAGGAGAAGTTAAATCCAGGAGCTCTCCCTCTCTCTGTACCTCTCTGTCTCTCTCTATCTATCTATCCCTTTCTCTCTCTATCTCTGTCTCTTTCTCCCTCTATCTCTGTCTCTTTCTCCCTCTATCTCTGTCTCTTTCTCCCTCTATCTCTGTCTCTTTCTCCCTCTATCTCTCCCTAGGGAAGAGCACCGTAAACACAAACTCACTCACTCACTCACGCACTCACTCACTTACTCACTCACTCACTCACTTACTCACTCACTCACTCAGGAGGGGGGAGGGAGGGCTATCAAAACATAAACGATTTCTTACCTTTCTCTTCGCCGTTTAAAACGCTACTTTCTTGTCCTGAAGAGCAAAATAAAGTAAAACATTAGTCATATTCATTTTATCTTAATGTTATAAAAGTCAGGCTTAAAAGAATAAGTTATCATTGTCTTCATCCTTACCAAAACCGCCATAGCTGCTTCTTTTAAAAGCAATAATGAATGATCTTTAAGCCTGGCTGTGTTCTTTTTTTTTTCTTTTTTGGATGTTTCTGGTGTACTCTTTGTTATATCTATACATCTACCTTTCTTTATCGTTCTCTATCCCGCTTTCTCTCTCTTTTTCTCTGTATCTCTTTTTCACTCTCTCATATATATCTGTCTATCTATCTATCTATCTATCTATTACCTACCTATCTAATAATCTCAATGTTTAGCTTGCCAACCCCTCTAAATGGTTAGAGCATAATATAGCGCATGTGTTTATCAGTTGATCTAAAAACGCTTGGTTGGATTTTGCACTTTACTTTTGAGTTTAAATTCAACGGACATTTCATTATCTCCCATAGGGGAATTTCCTTCCAAAAATTCCCCTACTTCGCATTATTTTTAGCTCCGTAAAAAACAATAGGAAACAATTATTTAATATCCCCAAAAATGCGTACATTTTTTGTAACTTTCTGTGACAGCTAGTTCTAGACCTATTTGGTAACCGGTGCTATAAAAAACTGTAAAAAAAGTAAAGGGAGGGGGGGTGCGAATGGAAGCTGGGTTTTATTGAAATCGACTGGGGAGAAGATTGGCAAGAGTGGGTTATTTAGTATCTCATTATGTGACACGACTGGTTGTTGTAACTTGGTATTTGTGTTTCCAGATGTAGGGGATGAGGGTGAGGGAGAGAGAGAGAGAGAGAGAGAGAGAGAGAGAGAGAGAGAGAGAGAGAGATATAGTGAAAGAGAGAGAGATGGATAAGGCCAAAGAGAGATGGAAAAGGGAAAAAAAGAAAGAGAATCTTATTAAATGTGGAAAGATAAATTGAAAGAGTGGTATAAGAAGAAAGGGAAATAGAGATAGAGAGAGGGAGAGAGAGAGAGAGACAGACAGACAGACAGACAGACAGACAGACAGACAGACAGACAGACAGACAGACAGACAGACAGACAGACAGAGAAATATGGGTAAGGCTAAAGAGAGTTGAAATATGAGGGGAAAAAAGAAGTAATTCTTTTTAAAAGTGGAAAGATAAATTGAAAGAGCAGTATAAAAAGAGATGGAAAGAGAGAGACAGAGAGAGAGAGAGAGAGAGAGAGAGAGAGAGAGAGAGAGAGAGAGAGAAAGAGAGAGAGAGAGAGAGAGAGAGAGAGAGAGAGAGAAAGAAATATGGTTATTAAGAGCTAAAGTTGAAAAAGAGATAGAAAGAGAAAAAAACAGGAATTGCAAAGGCGATATTGCTCTTTGACGGATTTTGTCCGATGTATTGAAAAGGAAATGAAGTGTTTTAATAGCAAAAACTAAAACAGCCCCCGTCGGGCGGTATGGTGCGAAATTATCTGTGCTTCCCCATACAAGAAATTACGTCACAGTAGAACAAACTTAAGGAATGCTTATTGCATAAACAACCTTGACATCTGTTCTGGCTTAAGTGGGGCGCGGTGGTCCTGGGGTAGAACATCGGCTTCCGACGCAAAAGGTTCGGGTTCTAGCACTGGCGATTTCGCTCCCTACTTGTTGGGTTGGTGTTAGTATAGTGTGAACGGCTGAGACAGGTGTCATGGCATCTCCGCCTTGTCTCTTGTGTGGCAGCACATGAAATTGTCAGACGTCAGTCTTGGGGCCCGTCTGCAATATAGCCTATATAGTGCTGATGTTGGACGTTAAACCAACTCAACATCATCAACCCCACCCACCCCACCCTTCGGTTTCTAATAACTTTAGTTCAGCTCTCCATAACTTAATTGAGAAAGGACAATGTTATATCGTTACAAAGAATTGCCATGGCCAGATTCAATATTATCAACACAAAATCTTCATAATTATTTTTATCTAGACATTAATTTATATAATTGTTTAGTGACACTTTATATTAATTTTTATCTCTCAGGTTACCGCAAGGTCGAAATTATGTATATTACACTGCTTGTTTGTAATTCTTAATTGTAATTATACTGGAATTTATGATGAACATTTCCTTGTAGACAGCAGGGGGCGAACTGGATCAAGTGGTAGAGCGTTGGTCTCCAGATTCGGAGGTCCACGGTTCAACTCCCACGTTCGGAAAACATTTCTGTCCGATTTCGTCCCTTGTAAATGATTGGATCGGTGTCAGTATAATGTGAGCAGCTGAGATAGGAGTCCAGATCTTCCTACCCTGTCTCGTTTGTTGCAGCATATAAAACTGTAAGACGTCAGTCTTTGGGCCCATCCACATTAAACCAACTCAAACCAACTAAACCTCAAACCATAATGGCAACAGTGTTAGCATTCGGTGCAAGGTATTTTTTTCAACACGTCAATACAGCAATGTCATAACAACGTTAAGTCGAAAAACTAAAAATTAACCATCAATACGTTACATGGAAAAATTGCGTCAAGCTGTGACATTTAGGGATAGGAAAATTGGAAAAGTTTCTCCGACTTTGCGGAGGAGCAGCAATTATAAAAAATCGAACTAAGGATGCTACAATTTTCTTCTTGTTAGGTGTGCCGTTTTAGTAGCGACATATACCATCCTGAGTGAAGCCATCTCCTATGCAAGAGAAGATAATTCATTCGTCATTGATCTTTTAGCAGACGGCAAAGCAAAGTTCTGGAGACACTGGTACCAGATAGCTCAGCATGTAAAGTTCTAGATGTCGATTGGTAGGTCGAAGGTTCGAATTCATGTTGAGATATCGTGTCGGTATAGAATTTGTCGTTAAACCTAGATGGTGTAAGAGTATAAAAACATCATGTTGGTGTTGTTTTTATTGCTGTTGTTGTTGTTGTTGTTGTTGTTTCTTTTGCTGTTGTTGTTGTTGTCGTCGTTGTTACTGTTGTTGCTTTTGTTGTTTATGGTGTTTATGTTGTTGTTGTTGTTGTTGTTGTTGTTGTTGTTGTTGTTGTTGTTGTTGTTGTTGTTGTTGTTGTTGTTGTTACTCGTGCTGCTGTTGTTGTTTGTGTTGATTGTGTTCTTCTTCTTATTTTCATAATTTCATCTAGATGACAGTTAAAGTCAAGTTTCTCTACGTTTGATTTTAATGTAATCGATTCGAAATTACAACAGATTTTAACCCGTCAATGGTCTTCAAACAGTAAAATTCAAACACATTAACGTTCAGAAACTTTCTGATGGCTCTCCTCATCACTAGAGAGCATATTGACTTATGTTAGTCCTCAGCGCTTACTGAGGTATCTGAAGGACAGATTGATATGTTTTACCACTCAGAGAGATAAAGGAGTCACCGTTGTTACTAGTATAATGTATTAACTGTCTTAGATCATCATGGGCACAATAAAGCCGTTACCGTGATGACGTGCCGTAAAAACAAACTCACTCACTCATTTCTCACCCAATATCCCAATAACTACTTAAAACGCAAACTACAAAAATCGTGAAAGTTCGAAGCTGTTATATCCCGTACCCGAAATATAAATTCAATGATTCAATCGTCGTCAAAGTGCAACAATATGCCAACTATAGTTTGCGTTACAGCGTGGAGCGATGTATGAAGTGCAGTCGATTTTTTAATGCCTGGGGCGCAAAAGAGCGCTAGTAGAGTGTGGTTGGTAGCGTAAAAAGGAGGATTCACAAAATTATGTGTCATGAGTGTGTGCAGGATTTGTGAAAGATATCAAAAGGTTTTTTGTTTGTCCATCGATAGAATATTATTACTGACTGCCTTTGATGTTAACTGATACTATAAATAAATTTTTGTATAAAGCATGGTGTCTCTGAGCCTGTGTGTGTGTGCATGTGAGAAAAAGGGAGAGAAAGAGAGAGAGAGAGAGAGAGAGAGAGAGAGAGAGAGAGAGAGAGAGAGAGAGAGAGAGAGAGGCAGAGAAAGACAGACGGTGGACAGACACAAATAGAGAGATAGAAAAAGAGGGAAAGGGAGAGAGAAACGCACAAATACAGGCATAAAGAGAGAAAGGAAGAGGACGAGAGAAAGAGAGAGAGAGAGAGGTGCAGAGAGAGAGGTGCAGAGAGATACATATAGACAGATAAAATGAAAGAAACAGAGAGAGAGAGAGAGAGAGAGAGAGAGAGAGAGACGAAGAGAGACAGACGGCTAGACTGAGACAAATAGAGGTAGAAAAGAAGAGAAAGAGAGACACACACACAAACACGGCACAAGGAGAGAGAGAGATAGAGAGAGGTGGAGAGAGATACATATATACATATAAAGAGACAGAAAGAGAAAGAGCGAATGAGAAGAGAGAGAGAGAGACAGAGACAGAGAGAGAAAACAGAGAAAGTCTTCAGAAAACCATACTTTCAGCTCAAAATCTAACAAAAATCGAATTATTAGTACCTCCACCACAGCTACCATTTATACGCGTAAGTCCCGATCCGTCACCATTAAGTGTATACGGTTGAGTCCAGCTTACCCACTAAAGTCCCGCTAGGGGACATCTAATGGCACAGAGTCGTGCTAAGCTTGTAGCCATTACGTCAGGTCGCCCCTTGTTAGGCCGCGTTAGTGCAGACTTTGCGATGTACACGACAATTACGGGTTACTTAATCAGGCCCTATAATCAGACATGAATTTTTATCTCTCATTGTCTCCGTAAATCTAGGATAGACATTGGTAGACCTCGTAATCAGACATGAATTTTTATCTCTCATTGGCTCCGGGTGGTTGCGGTGGCCCTGGGGTAGAACATCGGCTTCCGACGCAAAAGGTCTGGGTTCGAGCCCTGGCGATTTCGCTCCCTACTGGTTGGGTCGGTGTCAGTTTAATGTGACCGGCTGAGACAGGAGTCATGGTATCCCCGCCCTGTCTCGTGTGTGGCAGCACATAAAATTGTCAGACGTCAGTCTTGGGGCCCGTCCACAATATAGCCTATATAGTGCTGATGTTGGACGTTAAATCAACTCAACAACAACTCTCATTGGCTCCGTAAATCTATGATTAGACATTATTATGCCCCGTAATCAGATATGGATTTTTATCTCTCATTGGCTCCGGGGGCGCGGTGGTTTTGGGGTATAACATCGGCTTCCGATGCAAAAGGTCCGCGGTCGGGCCCCAAGACTGACGTCTGACAATTTTATGTGCTGCCACACACGAGACAGGGCGGGGATACCATGACTCCTGTCTCAGCCGGTCACATTATACTGACACCGACCCAACCAGTAGGGAGCGCAACAGCCAGGATTCGAACTCGGGACCTTTTGCGTCGGAAGCCGATGTTCTACCCCTGGACCACCGACCAATTTTACTGACATTAACACTAGTAGTGTACAAGCTGTCTGAATCAGACATGGGTTTTAATCTCTCATTAGCCCCGTAAGTCTAGCCTACAACTATGATTAGACGCCGGTGTATATTCCATCACCTATCATGTTTTCTTTCACTAGGGTCACGTGATCGCAAAGTCTCAAGTGTGACTTCCCAACCCAGCTCTACCGGCGGAAACAGCCGGCTTGGTACACGGCATCCGATTGGTTTATAATCGAACAAAATGGCCGTTACAAGTTCCGGTTGGCGGAAGGGAAAGGGGAGATTATCCGACGAGTACAGGGTTGTCGTTATGGCGAGAATTCGCCTACTTTTATTGCGGGAAATTGCGTACTCTTGTGACGAGGAAACGGTTGTTGTCCGGCTGCAGCTTTTGTTTTTGTTTTGCTTTGTCTTTTTCCAAGTTTAGTGAATGTTTTGCTGTTTTAGAATTGAAAGCGTTACAGCCGGAGAAATTGCATTGGATGTGTCCAGATAAAGGAGAGGGGGGGGGGTAAGAGGGACATCCCTCAAAGGTGACATTAACATGTTTATATCTCTATTATGCATGATTGGTTTTAATAAATTTATTAGATTAGGATTAATGTATAGAAAGTTATAACAAAGTCTAGCTAAACTAAAATTCAATTTCTAATAAAAATTCACGTCGGGACAGGTGTTCTATAATATGTGAGATCTGTTTAAACATTAAACATGAAAACCTGCCAGTGTTTTACGCTCGTAGTTCTATAAACACAAATGTTAATAGTTATTTCATAACGTGTTTGTGTAACGTCCAACAACATCACTATATAGGCTATATTGCGGGGGATTGGGGGGGGGGGGGTGACAAGCTTTTCATTTTCACATTTTAAAGCATAAAGTTTAAAAGCGGAAGCGCCGAAAAGATCAGTTCATGAGCAGGTGGTTTAAAGCGTAATTCTCAGCCAGTGGTCCTGATTTCGTATAAGATTTATTTGAAAACCTGCTGTTAAAGCTCAAATTTAGGATGTTGATGTTTCCAATAGTGTATACTAGCTTTAGGGAAGTAACATAATATTTATGTTAAATTAACAAGTAAGCTAGAATAATAAAAAATATAGTTTTTCTTTAATTGCGCAAGTGAAATCGGTCTATGACCCGAACCGAAACTGGATAAACGAGACGGTTGGCATCGAGTACTTGTTAACAAACCGGAAACTGGATAAACGAGACGGTTGGCATTGAGTACTAACTTGTTAACAAACCGGTCCCAGTTGCTCAAGCATATTCGATATAATTCAATTCCCCACCGGACACGAAACTAGCTTTTTCGTCGAGTATTTGTCTACAACGCCCTTGGGATTTTCTGTGGGTATTGGACAAATTTGGCAAATAAACGGGGTTTTCCCATTTCGTTTTTCTGACGTGAGGTGAAAACCCTTAGAGGTTCGCTTTTGCTGATGGCAATGGTGAGAAAGAGGTATCTAGGTCAGTGGAAAAGCAGGCAAGTGTCCTAAAATGTATGTAATTTTGCCTGTATTAGAATTGTTCTTTAGTTTCCAAACTTAACACTATATTGGTTATATTGCAGATCGGACCCAAGATAATGGGTCAAAAAATTTACGTACTGCCAAACAGTGACAATGCTGGGATGCCATGACTCTGTCTCAGGCGGTCTCCCAGTCATATTTAACAGACACCGACCCAACAAGTAGAGGGCGATTCGTCGGAGTGGGGCTCGAACCATGAATCTACTTCGTCGAAAGCAAATGTTCTACCCCAGCGCCTCCCCCCACCCCTCATGCATATCCTAACACGCCATGGGTTTCCAAGACAATCAACTACAGAGAGCAAAGAACACCAACTGAGATTCAAATATTGTACCTTATGTTGTTGTTAGTGCACAATTTTAACTCATAAATTAATATTAAGGTTTAGTCATGTATTAAGGCCCTTTTACGCACAAGGAGTTTCTAGCGATAGGTTTATGTTTATAGATAACATTTGACTCACTCAACCACTTAAGTCAAAGTTTGATTTATAGTTTCAGTGACTGTTCGGTGTGTGTGGTTTTTTGTTGTTTTTCTGCTGTTGTTATTTTTGTTAGGTTTGGTGTTTTTTTTAGTTTTGTTTGCTGTTGTTGTTTGTTTGTTTTTTAATTGATTTGTTTTTATTTTTTTCCTCAACTGCTTTTCTTGGAACTCACACACCGATATATGCAAAAAGGAAAAAAATCGGCTAAGTTGGGTTGTGCCAAATTGTTACAGAGCACAGCCCGTAAATTCTTCAGTCAGACCATAATAGTACATTTAATGGGAAATCTGACATGATTTTTCTAAAATCTCCCGCGACGGGAAAGTTTTAAGACCATCAGATGAAAGGGGGTCAACATTAGCGGGCGAAGGGTTTGCGCAAATACACAACCCCTTGGGCATTTAGACATTCCCTGTGGACAAGGGGTGGCGGGAAAGGGGACATAAATCTCACTATCTCTCAGTGCGAATCTGGAGAGTAAACTCCCTTAGTTTGATTTAAGGGCTTGTGTTTCTATGGATACAAAGATGCGGCTCTTGCGTGAAGGAGATAGATTGAAAAGGCTGGAAGATTAGGGTCTAAGAATGGATGGGGTGTAGTGGTATGGAGAGTACAGCGAGACAAGAATGTAGGATTTGTAAGAATGAATGGATGAGTGTATATGGGTTAAGACGGAAAAGGAAATACTGTTACTGTTTAAAAAAGAAGAAAAAGAAGAAATATCTAAATACAATGATGCTAGCTGTAGGAATTTGGAATTGGAAGTGGGTGGGTAGGAAATAGAACACGGGGTTTTAAGAAAAGACGAAATTAGATGATAGATGGACTAGATAGAACGTGTACAGAGGAGTGGTAGGCATATGTATATGGATATGAGAGAGAGAGAGAGAGAGAGATGACAGATGGACTAGATAGAACGTGTACAGGCAAGTGGTAAGCATATTTATATGAATATGAGAGAGAGAAAAGAGAGAGAGAGAGAGAGAGAGAGAGAGAGAAACAGAGAGAAAGAGATGGAAAAACCCGTAGCGAGATAGCAATATAGATAAACCAAAGTTTCAAAAAAAAATATAATAGCAGCGAAAGAGAGAGTGTGTGTGTGAGAGAGAAAGAGAGTTAGAGAGAGAGGGGGAAAGAGAGGGGGTAGAAAAGCCGATTTGACTCGAAAGATGGAGATAAGACAAACTGAATTTCAAGCTAAGAGCTAAAAGCGACAAAAGATGAATGGGAGCGGGAAAGATGGATGACGGTGCATAGATGGTGGAAAAAGGGAAACAAATTAGGTCAAATATAGAGTGATACGATAGTAAAGGAGGAAGAAAAAGATGAGTCAGAGAAGAAAATTAATAGTGAAGACGGAGAGAAAAAACTGATGTGGCTGAGTCGGAAGAAAAAGAGAGGGAGGGGAAGAGAGAGAGAGAGAGAGAGAGAGAGAGAGAGAGAGAGAGAGAGAGAGGATAATGGGAAAAGCGTAAAGAAGCTGCGGAGAGAGATCAAGCAAATGCGCAAAAATGATAGTGACAGAGATAGAAGCGAAAATTTCCAAGAAGAAAAATAAAGGGAACGAACCCAGATTTAAACCACGTACAAATAGCTGAGCGAAAAAAAAACAACAGTCATTAGTTGCAGTTTGACAGAACAGGGGAAAAAAACAGCAGTGGGATGAAAAAAGTAGGTACCTAAAACTGATAAGTTTTCAAATTCATAGAATTATTTTGATTTTTAAACCAGTGCATATGGATTGTGTTTTTGAGCATAGGATTTCAACTTTTAAGTCTGTACTTGAATGCAAAGCGGAATATGGCATTGTAAATTAATGTTGATGGTTTTGCAACTTTTTATGACTGATTACGAACAATTTTATTACGCAGCTTTTTATAACTTAACAGAATGATTACGCATCTTTTTATAACTTAACAGAAAAGCCCCTTTGAACCCACATAAAACAAAAAAATTAGGCATTAGAAATTGCTGAAAACAAACATATGCTTACAATATAAAACAGTGTCACGTTTTGTTCAATGGCGTGGGTGCATTTAAAAGTGCGTTTTTTACTACTATCAATAAAACGGCGCGAAAGCAATTTTGACCAAAATTACAAGGGAGACAAAAAAGTAGAAAATAGCGCAATGGCCTATGAAGACAGCTATCTAGGCGCATCAAATTATCAGACGTCAGTCTTGGTGTCCGTCCACAAGATAGCCTATTTAGTGCTGATGTTGGAAGTTAAACCAACTCAACCAAAATTACGTGTAAAGCTCTATGAGTTCCGACAAACTAATATCAACACCGCCTGTTCCTATTGTAACGACCACGCCAGATGCCCAATAGCCTATGAAGACTTGTTGTTGTTGAGTTGGTTTACCGTCCAACATCAGCACTATATAGACTTTATTGTGAACGGGCCTCAAGACTAACGTCTGACAATTGTGTGTGCTACCACACACGAGACAGGGCGGGGATACCATGACTTCTGTCTCCGCCGATCACATTAAACTGACACCGACCCAACCAGAAGGGAGCGCAATCGCCAGGGCTCGAACCCCGACCTTTTGCATCGGAAGCCAATGTTCTACATCAGGACCACCGCGCCCCCCAACGAACACTCCAGATCCCCAATGGTCTATGAAGACAGCTATCTAGGTTTTAGCCCACCATTTCACTCCGCCCAGAAGTTTCTCTTGACCGCCATATCGTAGATCTAGATCTAGAGAGAGATAGACGCCTCTGCCAGGAGCATTGGAACAAGTGAGCATCTGTCAGAGAAGGCTTGAAGGAAGATGAACAGGCTTAGATCAACATGATATCCCACAACATCTCCATTTCGTCAGGAGTTGCTCTCAGAACAGAGAGCTGTTGTTGCTGTTGTTGTTGTTCAGTTGCTTTAACGTCCAACATCAGCACTATATAGGCTATATTTTGGACCGGGACAATGTTATGTGTTGCAACACGCGAGACAGAGCGTTGTTGTTGTTGTTGTTGTTATTGTTGTTGTTGTCGTTGTTGCTGTTATTGCTGTTGTTGTTGTTGTTGTTGTTGTTGTTGAGTTTGTTTAACGTCCAACATCAGCACTATATAGACTTTATTGTGGACGGACCCCAAGACTAACGTCTGACAAGTTTATGTGCTACCACACACTAGACACGGCGGGGATACCATGCCCCCTGTCTCAGCCGGTCACATTAAACTGACAGGGACCCAACAAGTAGGGAGCGCAATCGCCAGGGACTCAAACCTTGGACCTTTTGCGTCGGACACCGATGTTCTACCCCAGGACCACCGCCCCGCCCCCAGCTTATGAAGACAGCTGTCTATGTTTTAGTCCTCCATTAATTTTTACTCCGCACAGCTTATTCTCTTGACCACTATATCGTAGATCTAGATCTAGAGAAAGAAACAGACGCCTCTGCCGGGAGCATAGGAACAAGTGAGCATCTGTCAGAGAAGGCTTGAAGGAAGCTGAACAGGGTTAGATCAACATGATATCCCACTAGTTCTCCATTTCGTCAGGAGTTATTCTCAGAACAGGGAGTTGCTGTTGCTGTTGTTGTTGTTGAGTTGGTTTAACGTCCAACATCAGCACTATATAGGCTATATTTTGGACCGGGACAATGTTATGTGTTGCAACACGCGAGACAGAGCGTTGTTGTTGTTGTTGTTGTTATTGTTGTTGTTGTCGTTGTTGCTGTTATTGCTGTTGTTGTTGTTGTTGTTGTTGTTGTTGTTGTTGAGTTGGTTTAACGTCCAACATCAGCACTATATAGGCTATATTTTGGACCGGGACAATGTTATGTGTTGCAACACGCGAGACAGAGCGTTGTTGTTGTTGTTGTTGTTATTGTTGTTGTTGTCGTTGTTGCTGTTATTGCTGTTGTTGTTGTTGTTGTTGTTGTTGTTGTTGTTGAGTTGGTTTAACGTCCAACATCAGCACTATATAGGCTATATTTTGGACCGGGACAATGTTATGTGTTGCAACACGCGAGACAGAGCGTTGTTGTTGTTGTTGTTGTTATTGTTGTTGTTGTCGTTGTTGCTGTTATTGCTGTTGTTGTTGTTGTTGTTGTTGTTGTTGTTGTTGAGTTGGTTTAACGTCCAACATCAGCACTATATAGGCTATATTTTGGACCGGGACAATGTTATGTGTTGCAACACGCGAGACAGAGCGTTGTTGTTGTTGTTGTTGTTATTGTTGTTGTTGTCGTTGTTGCTGTTATTGCTGTTGTTGTTGTTGTTGTTGTTGTTGTTGTTGTTGAGTTGGTTTAACGTCCAACATCAGCACTATATAGACTTTATTGTGGACGGACCCCAAGACTAACGTCTGACAAGTTTATGTGCTACCACACACTAGACACGATGGATAGATTAGATAAATGCAAGAGTAGAAAAGATGCGCTTTTCGACAGTAGCCCTGAAAAGCTAGGGACGTATAGATGGGTGTAAAACTGAGAGATTATATAATATGTACGCTAAGATGTAAAGCCATCTTTCATAAACTTTTTCCTGTCACAGAAACCATCCCTAGGTAGGGGAGAAAGGAGGGGTATTGCACCTATTTGATTCCTTCACCCAACTTCAGGGGCTATTGATCAAGCGGGTACCCATTACACAATTATGTCACCGTCTAACCGGAACCTGATTTTGTCATCTCTGAAGGAAGAGAGAAGATACCTGCAAGTAGAGGGGGGCCGCGGTGGCCCTGGGATAGAACATCGGTTTCCGACGCAAAAGGTCCGGGTTCGAGTCTTGGCGATTGCTGTCCCTACTGGTTGGGTCGGTGTCAGTTTAATGTGACCGGCTGAGACAGGAGTCGTGGTATCCCCGCCCTGTCTCGTGTGTGGCTGCATGTAAAATTGTCAGACGTCACTCTTGGGGTACGTTCACAGTATAGCATATATAGTTCTAATGTTTGAGTTAAATCAACTCAACAACAACAACAACAACAACAACAACAACAACAACAACAACAACAACAACAACAACAACAACAACAACAACGCTCTGTCTTGTGTGTGGCAGCACATAAAATTGTCAGACGTCAGTCTTGCGGCCCGGTCCAAAATATAGCCTATATAGTGCTGATGTTGGACGTCTCTCTCTCTCTCTCTCTATTTCTAATCATCTCTCACTCTCTCTATATATTTTTAATTATCCCTCTATCTATCTCCTGTCTCTTTGATCTCTCTATCCATTTCTCTTTATGAGACAACCAGTTTTAAAGCAATCAGACCATCAGGCCCGCAGGCTTTTCCTCCCTCTCTTTTTAATATACACATTTCTGTAGGATATTTACATGCTTATGGATAGCAATGTGGCCATGTGGTAGAACATTGGCTTCCGAGGCAAGAGGTCCGAGTTCGAGACCTAACGACTGCACTCCCTACTGGCTGGGTCGGTGTCAGTTTAATGTGACTGGCTGAGACAGGAGTCATGGTATCCCCGCCCTGTCTCGTGTGTGGCAGCACATAAAATTGTCAGACGTGACTCTTGGGGCCTGTTCAAAATATAGCCTATGTAGTGCTGATGTTGGACGTTAAATCAACTCAATTCAACTCAACTCAACTCTACAATCATGCTTATATGTATTTATTTTTCTACGTATATCCAAACTTGTATAGTGCTTGCAGATATATTATGAATGCTTTTTATGATTCCCCTTTATTAGTTTTGAGTAAATGATTGCTTTGTATTGTAAATTATCAAAATGCAATTTTCGAGGTATAATTATTGCAGCATTGTAAATCAATTGTAAAAGCAATTTCACACATTCATTTTCCCGTTTCGAAATATCAATTCTCGTAGATTCTTTCAAATTAATTTTTTTTTTTTTGTGTGTGTGGAAGTACCTTTTTAATATTATGTTTGTAATTACGATGTATAGGCCAAAGGCCTTTTTTACCAAATAAAAGTCAATTCAATTAATTCAATACTCTTGATGAGATAACCTGTTTTCTTTTTCTCCTTCTTCGGGATTTATGCTCAAATACAATTTATGAACATTATAAACAGATTAATTGGTTAGCTTCCAGTTTAATTCACATTTTGTAACTATTTATGTCATTTTTTTTTTATTTTACTTCTATTTTGCGCTGTTTGTTATTAAGCTATCATTAAAGACACACACACACAAACACACCGCAAATTATCTTAACACGCACATCCAAATCCACAACGTTTCTTTTGAATAATGTTTTTTTACGTAATTCTTTTTAAAAATCCATAAATCTTTTCATAGAACAGTATTATTATTCTTCTAAATATTATTTTATTTCAGAACATCAATCCAGTTGACAGACAGATGATTGTGCAGTCCTCAGACTGATCCATTCAACGAGTAATCAGGCTCTCATGATGAAATAAAATGTTATTAATCAAGACCGCTCTCTGATAAAACGTTTTGAATAAAGATCGTGTGACCAGTAAATTATGATAGTCATGTCCAGGATCTGGGGTTCTATTAACCTAATTTTAAAGTCCTGGGGGTGGATCCGAAATTGGGTCCCGATCCCATTCTCCTTATTTGATTTGGTGAGGGTCAATTTTGAATTAGAGCTTTTTTTTTTAATTCTTGGGAGGGGGTGTTTTACTTTTATTTTTAGTAATTTTGTTTTCTTTCGAGTTTCCGTATTGCATTGCACTATTTTATATATATATATATATAGGAACTGGATCGAAATCAAGATGAATGTAAAAAGAAAAAAATATTTAGTATTAAAAGATTACAAACTGGCAATTCATTAATTGTTATATAATTATTTTCATTAAATAAAAGGTGGGGAATCAGGCAGGTGGATGTATAGATGTTGTTCCTAGTTGTATAATTTTAACTTTAAATATACAAAAACAACAAAACCTTATATTTTTAACCGATGTCTTACTTTTCTTAAAGAAAATTACCAAATATTTCTGATAATGCAACATTTTATTTCAGGGAAAAACTTCCGTGAAGATCATGATTCCATTTTTTAAAATGCTATATTCTAGTTTGTAACACGGCAATTTATAAAATTCTTCCGTTTGGCGTTCTAGAAATTGGACGATCAGATGTAATCTAAGAAATTATCCTGGCTTGAAACGTGGAATTTAAAGAAAAGTTTATATATCTCTTCCATTAAGGATTCTGTCAAGAATTTTTTTTTAAGTTTAGGCCTAAAACTTCACTCGTTTATGAGATCTCGTTCTCGATCTCTCTCTATCTTTTTTGTTATTTATTTGTCCGATTTCGTCCGTTGTAACTGGTTGGATCAGTGTCAGTTTAATATCACCTGCTGAGACAGGTGTCATTATATCCCCGGCCTGTCTTGTGTGTGACAGCACACACAATTGTCATACGTCAGTCTGCCCACAATATAACCTCATATATATATATATATATATATCTGATGCTTTAAGCTCACGTACATGATTGTGTTTTACAAAAAGACGAACAATTTCCGTGTCTACAACTTAGAGTAGTGTGTAGAATTTGGATATGGTGTTAATCTCATAGTCATATCCTCGCGTAATGAAAAAAATGGATTAATAAATACCAAAGCCCTCAACAAATAGTCGAACACAGACCAAAATCACAGTAAGAGTGCGTGTAATTCCTAGAATAGCTCATCCATTTCCAGGAAACGCAAAAAATAGATAAATACGTGTTATGCATCCAAAGGACAAATACGTGCAATGTTATTACAAGGGCTAGGCCCAAAATACACTGACGGCGTTGAATCTTCGGGAAATGCTGCTAGTATTTGTGGGATCAACGATCGCTTCAAAGAGCAGAGAATGGCAGAGGGATAAAAAGGCAAAGGGTGGAATGGGGGTGGGGATGAAAGAGGGGCTTGGAGGCTTTTCTATAATAATTATGTGCTGATATCGCATAGTTCAAAGTTTTTTTCTAAGATGCAGTTGATACGAAGTCGGAAAAAAATGATTATACGAGTACAACAACAAAAGAGCTTGAAAAACAAGACAAAAATAACATAATTTTCCTTTGCTCCAGTTTATCTTATTTAGATCTCGAGGTCGCGAAATTTCTGTTATAGAAGATTTCCAACTAGGAACCTGTTGTTTGTTTTGGTGGTCTCATTTAACGCAAACTAACAACGCGGAGTGATATATCGGCCATACTTTTGTTATGCTCGAAACCTGTAACTAGGGAACTTTTTTTTCCGGGTTTAAATGTCACCGAGCCAAAACTGTGACGTCGCGTCTCACTGCTAAAGTCACGGCCGCGTCCTTTCAGAGGCCGCCATGTTTGCCCCAGGGCATTATGGGACGTGGGGGAAACAAGGCATCGGATAAACGACCGTAAGGTTCATTAGCGCTCCTCCGGGACCGCCCACCAAGCTTACCTAGGAAGATCCAGGAAGAAACTGGGGGCCCGTATGGCTCATTAGGGCCACATTATAGATTTTGACCCTGTAGGTAGGAACTTGGGGTCCATACGACTGTCTCATTAGAACACTGGCATAGATCGATGTCTGTAGATAATTAGCTTTTAGAAGCCTTCAGTTTTTAATAAAATAATTTTGCCCTAGGGTTTGTTGGGGTTTTTTGTTTTGTTAGCATGTTTCAGACTTCTAAGCTGTGAGTTTGAATATAAAAACCTTTCACACAAAATGTTAACCATACAAATAAACAGACACAGGCCTCTCACACAAATGTTGACCATACAAATAAACATACGCATGCCTTCACATCAAAGTGAACAAGAACTCCAGATAGTAAGCCATTTCTGGAAACCTACTGCGAAATGCAACAGCTTTGCATCATATTGAACTCAATGGTCATAAATTATCTAACGCCATCAGTTTTATACTGGGATTTTCTTCTCTGTTATCTGTTTGCAATATACATGTAATTCTTTATTGTCTTTGGGTTTTTTTTCACGTTGAAAAAAAAATATTTCAAAGATATATTAATCAACAGAGAAGTGACTCACGTAAGCCCCTAAAGATAATGCCATAATAAAGATTGATATTCCGACCCGAATTACAATTCCTAGAAAAAAATTATAGTTTAAATGCACCTTTATACGAACTATTAAAAAATACTGTTCGATATGATAACTGAACATTTATTTTATCCCCGCACAGTTATCACAGAATTATCTAGCATAGGCACTATAGCAAACGTGAAGGAGACTTTGAGGCTAACAAATATAGAGCTATGTAGGAAAACTGTATGAAGAACGTTGTTGATTTGTTTTACTTTATTTTGAGTTGTTGTTGTTGTTGCTGTTGTTGTTGTTGTTGTTGTTGTTGTTGTTGTTGTTGTTGTTGTTGTTGTTTTACGGTTGTTTATTTGTATTGGTTTAACAAATCCTTTAAATTACAATAAGTCTATGTTTATTTTATTACTGTGCACAAGATCTAAAAGTTACTTTGGAAAACGTGGTACTTCAAGTTTGTGTTGTTGTTTTTTATCTAGGTGTACATTATAATCTAGGTTTAATATCATTTTTAGGATTTACTGCGCACTGAGTACGCTCCCCTTGCGGCTGTGTTTTGAGCGCAATAGAAATAGCAATCCCTTACAGAATTGTCCGCTCTTTTTATTCAAAACTTAATTGCTGGTACTTTAGGCTTTCAAATAGATACATGTGCAAATTTGGAGTAAAAGTCAAGTTGAGCTATGTATATTAAAATCTTTGCATCGCGCTTCCCAACCTCATTTCAAAATTGAATTTTTAAATCACACAAAAGTAGTACGTATGCGCACAGTTAAAACAGTCCCCGCTGTTGCTGTTCAGATTAAATAATACTAGTTTGAAGTCATTTTGTCAGGCAATGACATAAATTGATCACTGAAACCCATTTCAGGCAAAAAGTTTTCACTCCATCCAGTTGATTTTCTTTGCCGGTGTAACGTTTGTTTATTAAGGTCACAAACCATAGGCAACACTACATCTGAATATAAGAGAATTCTAAGCCCTGAATTAGCGGATATTCCAAGACATTCATGGTCAAAGTGCGACAAACGTTTATTACGGTCACAAACCATATATACACCCTCTAGGCAACGCCAAATTTGAGCATTAGAGAACTCTAAGCCCTGAATTAGCGAATATTTCAGGACAGGTCATGGTCAAAATGCGATAAACTGACCAGAGTGGGTGAAAGCCAGAAATCAGAGGTTGAGTTGAGTTGAGTTGATTTAACGTCCAACTTCAGCTCTATATAGACCATATTGTGGACGGGTCCCAAGACTGACGTCTGACAATTTTATGTGCTATCACGAGACAGGGCGGGGATACTCCTGACTCAGCCGGTCACATTTAACTGACACCGACCACACCAGTAGGGAGCGCATTCTTTAGGGCTCGAACTCGGACCTCTTGCGTCGGAAGTCGATGTTCTACCCCAGGGCCACCGCGCTCCCCATAGGTCGTGGTCAAAATGCGACAAACTGACCAAAGTGGGTGAAAGCCAGAAATCAAAGTTGCTTGGAAAAGTAGATTGCTGCTTTACATAACGTGTGGGCAGAGATGTCCGTCGTATATTGACCACAATTTTGATTAGAATCCATTCCTTCACTTTTTCCCTGTGATTACCCATCATATTATTTCAAGATGATTCTCTTCCTGTTCATATCGTATATCAATTTAATCAAATTTAAACTTAAGGCAACGGTCAGCGGAGTTTTTTTCCGAATCAAGTGTAGGTTTCATATTTTCTTAGACATCAAAAGTTCTCTTGTTTTCATTTCATTTTTTTTTCATTTTTGGTTGTTTTTTTTGTTTTGTGTGTGTGGGTGTTTTTTTGTTGTTGTTGTTGTTGTTGTTTTTTTCGTTGTTTGTGGGGGTTTTTTGGGGGGTTTTTTTGTTTGTTTGTTTGTTTGTTTGTTTGTTTGTTTTGGGAGGGAGTGTTTCTCTTTCCTTTCTTTTTTTTTCTTGGAATATTCTGACAAGACACAATTCTTTTATGAATGAAGGCTTTCAAATTAATACAAATTTGGAGTAAAAGTCATGGTGAGCTGAATTAGCGGATATTTCAGAATAGGTCATGGTCAAAATGCGACAAACTGACCAAAGTGGGTGAAAGCCAGAAATCAGAGGTTGAGTTGAGTTGAGTTGATTTAACGTCCAACATCAGAACTATATAGGCTATATTGTGGACGAGCTCCAAGACTGACGTCTGACAATTTTACGTGCTGCCACACACGAGACGGGGCGGGGATACCATGCCTTCTGTCTCAGGCAATCACATTAAACTGACACCGATCCAACCCGTTAGAAACACCACATCTGAACATTAGAGGACTCTTAAGTCCTGAATTAGCGGATATTACAGGACAGGTCATGGTCAAAATGCGACCAACTGACCAAAGTGGGTGAAAGCCAGAAATCAGAAGTGCTTGGAAAAGTAGATTGCTGCTCTACATAACGTGTGGGCAGAGGCGTCCGTCGTATATTGGCCGCCATTGGATTAGAATCCCAATTCTATACCATCACGTTTTCCCTCCGATCGTCCATCATATTATTTCAAGATGATTTTCTCCCTTGTCGTGTCGTATATCAATTTAATCAAATTTTTAGACGACGGTCAGCATTTTTTTTCCAAACCAAGTGAAGGTTTCATATTTTTTTAGACATCAACAAGTTCTTTTGTCATAATCTTTTTTTTTGTGTGTGTGCTCTTTTGGGGGGTGTTGTTTTTGTGGGGTTTTTTGTGTCGTTTGTTTTGTTGTTTTTTGTGAGGGGGGGGGGCGGGGTTGGGGGGTTGTTTTCGTTTTGTTTTTTTTTGTTGTTTTTTATTGTTTGTTGTTTGTTTGTTTTGTTTTTTTCTTACGACAAGACTCAATTCTTTTATGAATGAAGGATGTTATGGAAGTTTGCATTCCTATGAAATTATTATAAATCTCAAGCAATGATATTGTTTTTCAAATGTCCCCTTAATTGTTTTTCCGGCAACTCTTATCTTTCAACAAGATTAATGCGATCAATAGCCTCTTCATATTTAATAACTTTTTAAAGTTCATAGGCTACGATGTAAATTAAAAAAAAAACATAGAACAGGTAATATTTCAATTTAAAAATCTCAATCTAAGAGCTTGTAAATTAAAGGTACTTTACACAACAGTATGTCTATATTTATAATGCGTGGGATGCTGTTGTTTTTATTTCAAATATTTATTTGTTTTTATTTTTATTTTTTTTTTTTTTTTTTTGCTGTTTTGGTACTTGGTTTTGTTTTTTTCTTTGTGTGTGTTTTTGTCTTATTTGTTTTGTTCTTGTTCTTTTTGGAATTTTTGTTGTTGTTTTCTTATTTATTCTTTTTTTTTTTTGGGGGGTGGGTGGGGGTGGGTTGGAGCGGGGGGATATTCAAAACTCAATTCTTTTATGAATAAAAGGATGGATGTCTGCTTTCAAATTCTTGTAAATCTCAAGCGATGCTATTTTTTTTTTTTATAAAATTTAATATCTTCTTAATTTTACTGGCAAGCCTCATCTTTCAACAAGACTAACGCGTTCAATAGCCTTTAAAACGTCATCCCTCTAGAAATTTAATTGCTTTTAAAAATTTATACGCGAAAATAAAAAAAATAAAAAAATAAAGAAAAGTTCATATTTCAGTTTTGAAATTTAAGATTGCCTTAAAATTAGTACTTTACACGATAGTCTGTGTTTCACTATAATGTGTGGAACGATGTTGTTTTGTTTTGTTGTTGTTGTTTTTTTTTTTTTTTTTTTTTGTTGTTGTTTTTTTTTTTGCTTTTTTGGTATTTGTTTTTGTTTGTTTGTTTTTCTTGTTCTTTTTGGATTTTTTTTCCTTTATTTTTTTGTTGAATTTTCCAACAAGACTCAAATCTTTTATGAATGAAAGGATGATCGACTATAAAATTCTTAGAAATCTGAAACAATATTTTTTTTTTCAATTGTCTCCTTAATTTTACCTAAAAACCTCATTTTTCAAATGATTAACACGATCAATAACATTTTAAATGGGACCCCTCTTGATATTTAATTGCTTTTTAAAATTTATAAGCTAAGATGTAAAAATTAACGAAGAAAAGGTAATATTTCAATTTTATAAAAGCTCAATCTAAGAGCTTGTGAATTAAAATGAATGTACTTTACACAACCGTTAATATTTATAATGCATGGAACGCTGTTGTCTTTATTTTATTTATTTATTTATTTTTGCTTTTTTAGGTATTTGTTTTTGTTTGTTTCTTTGAGTGTATTTTTGTTTTGCTTGTTTTGTTCTTGTTCTTTTTAGTTGTTTTTTTTTTGAATACTCAAGACCGAAGACTTGTATGAATGAAAGGATGGGCGACTGCATTCCTATGAAATTCTTGTAAATCTCAAGAAATGCTATTTTGTTTTTCAATTGTCTCCTTAATTTTACCTGAAAACCTCGTCTTTCAACAAGATTAACGTGATCAATAACCTTTTAAATGGCATTCCTCTTGATATTTAATTGCTTTTTAAAATTTATAGGCAAAAAATGTAAAAATAAAAAAAACAGAGACAATGTAATATTTCAATTTTAAAAACTCAATCTAACAACTTGTAAATTAAAATATAATGTACTTTACACAACCGTCAATATTTATTGTGTTCCACGCTGCGATCTTTGCAGAAAAGATCAGGTTTGTCATTATTATCATTAATTTCTTTGAAAGCAAAGTAGTGTTCCAAGTTCGGGAAAAACCCAGTAGTGCAATGGTTTCACGCACTGTTAGTTTTTGTGAAATAAACTAAAAATAATAGAAGTGGAAGCTTAGTGCTTCGCTTGTCTGCTCTTGTTTTGTCAGCTTGATCTATAAGTGCCTTTGGAAAAAGTACAAAGGTGTATTAACTTGGTTTTGTTATGTTTTTCTTTATCTTTTTTTGTTACTGTGGTGTTGTTGTTGTTGTTATGTTTTGTTTTTGTTTTTGTTTTTTTTCTTGTTGCTGTTGTTTTTGTTGTTGTTGTTGTTGTTGTTGTTGTTGTTGTTGTTGTTGTTGTTGTTGTTGTTGTTGTTGTTGTTGTTGTTGTTGGTCGACCAGGTTCGAAGTGATGATCCAGTGACAGTAGAATGGAAGTATTCACCAGTATTCACCATATTTTTGCGTCTTTCTTAGAAAAGACTGACACAAATTAGTCAAGATCTAGTTTGACACTAACAGATAAGACGAATGGACAACGATATATAGATATATAGATTTTTCCCTTTTGATCTAGTGCCTAATATGGGGGGTGGGGTGGGGGGTTCGAGCTAGCTTAACTGGTAGAGCGTTGGTTTCTAGTTCAGGAGGTCCGCGATTCGAATCCCACGAACGGCAGATTTATTTGTCCAAGTTCGTCAATGTAACTGGTTGGGTCTGTGTAAGTAGAATGTGACCACCTGAGAAGGGACTCATAGTACCCTCGCACTGTCTCTTGTGTGGCAGCACATAAAGTTGTGAGACGCAAGTCTTGGGGTCAGTTTACAATATACGATATTTTGTGCTGAAGCTGGACGTTGAACCAACACTTCTAAACCCCATTCCCCATTATAGTTAAATTTTATTACAGTATGGCTATTACGAATCTCAGAACTTACCTCTGTAATTTTTATTCGCTGCTGCGCATGTCAGGAAATGTTTCAACTGCTTTGATAGGAATGCTGGGATTGAATCTCCGCCATGATGTAAATTTATGAGTCTGATTACTTCATTTCTTTAACATTGACAGGATACAAGACCTTCGAATTCTAAAGATGGTCAAAGGTGTATATATGTTTACAGAAGAAACATCTTCATAGTCAGTGTAGAAGCAACAACAACGGGCGGCACCAAAGTGTCTGAAACGAGAAAAGATGACCAAAGGTTAGAGCGATATGGATGTATTATTTATCAACATGTTTGCTTTATATAGTAGATCGATTGAAAACATAATACATTGTACCACAGTTTTTAGGTTATAGACCGTAAGTACAATATCGTGGTGGATTATAACTTGTCGTAAGCCTTCTTATTTTCATATCTTACGACAAAACCAACGTTGTACTTACGGCTCTCAGTCGTTAAAAGAAATTCTGTTAAGGAGTCTTTAGTAACTTAATAACCAATGGTGTAACAAGGGCACTTATAGTGGGGAGCAAATTATTTTTTTTAAACGGGGGGAAGGAGATGCAGTCTACCAAGGGGTCTGTGCCTAATTCTGTATAATAGACCGCTATAGAAAAAGTGCAACATTATTATTATTATCATTATTATTATTATTATTATTATTATTATTATTATTATTATTATTATTATTATTATTATTATTATT
>RQTK01000199.1:528332-555832 GCA_003991915.1 Elysia chlorotica
TAATAATAATAATAATAATAATAATAATAATAATAATAATAATAATAATAATAATAATAATAATAATAATAATAATAATAATAATCTATCATTATTATGAACTTCAATCGAAACCATGATGTGATTATAAAATTCCATATAAGTACGATTAGTCTGGAAAAAATAATTGTCAAAATTTCGACAAGCATTTTCAGATTTGATTAAAAATTCCTCCAGGCATGTTATTCACAGTCTTGCACTAATCACCAAAAGAAAACAAAACAACAATCGATATTTACTTAAAATATTATTTTGTTGCTTTTGTGTCCTTTTGTAACCATTTTTGGAAAGTTCTTTGTACAGTAAACATTGGTTTGTTCCGTGTTGAAAGAATGTTTTGTTTCTAAGTTTGTTCAAGTTCTATTGTCTTCATATTTTCTAAAGGCGGAAGAAGCACTAGACAAAACATTTGATGCAAAGCCATAGATATTTATTAATTTCAAGAGTGTTTTAAAATTAAATACTTTGAGAAATATTTTTACAACGATCTGCATAGACCAGGAAAACATTTTATTTGTTCCCTGTGTATTTTAGATAATGCAGCATCGCTTCAGTCGTCTGACGTAAAAATCAACAAACGAAATTAATAGACAGAAATGGGAGATTCAAACTTCATCATAATTATTATTATTTCGTTTGTCACGTCTTCTTTCTAAAACACTCTAACCCTTTGGTATTTTACAAATGATATAGACCATTATACAACTGAGGTTATGATTTAGTTATTGGGAATGAGATCTCGTATAGTAGATGTAGTTGGGTTGGTTTAACGTCCAACATCAGCACTATATAGATTATACTGTGGACGGACCCCAAGACCGACGTCTCACAATTTTATGTAGTGCCACGCACGAGACAGGGCGGGGATACCATGACTCCTGTCTCAGCTGGTCACATTAAACGGACACCGACCCGACCAGTAGCGGGCGACATCACCAGTGCTCGAACCAAGGACCTCCTGCGTCGGAAGCCGATGTTCTACCACAGGTCTACCGCGCCTCCAGAGATTTCGCATAAGTTATTCCACGAGACATGTTTAACAAACACAAGCGCCATACGTCCGTAAGTACAATACCTCGATAGATTAGGACTGGTCGTAAGAATATGCGAAGAGCCGCAAGCTACCGTCACCGTAGTACTTGCGGTCTATAGGATAGAATGCACAAACATGACGTAGCTTGCATCTTGTCGTAAGCCTTTTTATTACTATATTGGTACGATTAGGCGTCAGCTACGTCTTGTTTGTGCATTCTACCCCAAGTGTAATTGTTTTGTGGTATATCTAAAAAAGTGTTTCCATTTGCGCACTTCAATTTCTCTTTCAAACACTACAATAAGCGGTTCATTCCCGGCTGGTGTCTCTGTCTCCGTATTGGAAGGGGTGAGCGGACGCAAGTGATAGAGCGTTGTTCTCCAAACTGGAGGGTCACTGGTTCGAAACCCATGATCGGTAGCACATCTTATTTGTCCGCCCTCGCCCCCTATTAGATGGGTCGGTGTCAGGATTGTGTGACCGGCTGAGCCAGGGGTCAGGGTATCCCCGCACTGTCTGTGTGTCAGCACGTAAAATTGTTAGACATTATTGTTGGAGCCGGTCCACAATATAACTTTTATAGTGATCATCTTGGACGCTAACAACATACATACAAACAAATAAAAGAAAGAGAGAGAGAATGAGAGAGAGAGAAAGAGAGAGAGAATGAGAGAGAGAGAGAAAATGAGAGAGAGACAGGGAGAGAGAGAGAGACGGAGAGACGGAGAGAGAGAATGAGAGAGAGAGAGAAAAATACGTAGGAGACTAAACCTGATGAGTTTGTTTTGGTTGTCTATGACTATTGGGATAAAAAAGAGAACGCAAAAGAGAAAATAACAAAGATAAGAAGTATTTGAAGATGAAATGCACGAGACGAGAAGAATACAACTAAAAGAGGGAATGAATAAAAGGACAAAGAGTTACTTGAACATGTCATGCAAATGAAATCGTTGATGACATGAACAAGAGGAAAAGGGGATTGTTATGCCTCTTTAACTCTTTTCTTTTCCTCTTTGTTTTGTCAGTGGGTGTTGCTTTTGTCTTTGTATGAATCACTTGTAAAATAATAGAGTTAATACAAACGAAATGCAAAGTTTTAAAAATTGACATAAAATTCCTACGAGAACAAATACTTTTAAAACTCAATACCAACAAACATCCCACAACTAAAGAATTTTTCAACAACGGTAAAACCCGTGCAAATCTATGGATTACCAATATTGATTGATTGGAGAAAATCGATAACATTTAATTAAAAACAGGTTTGATGTTGTGTGACGGAGGCTGTTGAGTGTGTGTTGTTGAGTTGGTTTAACGTCTGACATCAGCACTATATAGGCTATACTGTGGACGGGACCCAAGACTAACGTCTGACAATTGTTTGTGCTGCCACACACGAGACAGGGCGGGGATACCATGACTCTTGTCGCAGCCGGTCACATTAAACTGACCCCGATCCAACCAGTATGGAGCGCAATCGCCAGGGCTCGAACTTGGACCTTTTGCGTCGGAAGCCGATGTTCTACCCCAGGACCAACGCGCCCGCCTGTGAAGGAGGTAATGGTTTCTGTTAAGTGCATCATGTTTTTCTGAGCTCGTGAGATTTCCTCTACTTTTATATCTCACAAGTCTCTCTGAGGGTCTAACGTAAGGATCCCTGCAGGTTATAACCAATATAAACAGTACGATGCAGTTGTTACTGTGTTGGGGCGAACGTTGGTCTCCGGGTCGGGACAATCGCGATCGGAAACTTTGTGTTTGTATGCAGTGTTATGTGTATTCTTGTATATGCGCGAAGAGGTGTGTGTCTTTAAATAAGAGTTTTGTATGTTTGGCAGTGTACAACTTCAATAATTTTACATGTGAACGTAAAACGCTATTTTATTTTATTATCATTTTTATTATTACCATCACTATTTTTTTATGTCACACATGTAAAACTGGTGTACTTATGTATGTGCGACCAAGAAAAAATTCCCTATGGGATAATAAAGGATTATCTTATCTTATCTTATCTTTATACATAAGATCGTAGCCTATACGGATCATTTTACTCTTGTCTAGGAAAAGCGCAAAGAAGAAACTTCAAACCATGAATATTTTACAACATCCCATTTTCATAAGACCTGCAAGAGCATGTTTTAATTCTCTATTTTTTTTCTTATTTTTATTTGGTTTAAAATAAAAAAAATTTAAAAAATTAAAAAAAGTTACCATCGTAATTTGCTACGAACTTGAAGGAACAAGAGTGTTAGCTGTAAAAACACCAACTTACTTATCTGGTAGGTAAATAGACAAACGTGTGAAGTTTTGTTTCGTTAACTGTCACAAAACGTGCCTAGCTTGGGCCAGCCTTGTTTTCTACCAGACCGGAAACTTTAGACCAGAAGTAAAGCTGCAATGAACCCTGGGTAATATTGACATGCGCAGGAGACTAGGTTATGTCTATCATGACTCGACTTAAATTTATAGGAGATTCCACATAATATTATTGTATAGTTTGTATAGCCACAACTTAATAATATTATCATTGAAACATCCAAAGGAGTATTGATCAATAACACACATCATAAAAAGTATTTTTGTAACAATTCCTTATAATATTTATGTTATAGATTTGAAAATTCGTTTATTGCCTTTGGGCCTCGGACATGGATATATTGTAAACCTGCAAAACTTGTTTTTTCATTCTTGTTCTCTTATTTTACCCAACACTCATCAAAGACAGGAAATTAAATTTTCTCCACATTGTTCCTCTGGTTTTCCTTTTATTTACCAATATGCACCAAAACAATGAACTATTCAAAAGCAGAAGAAAAAAAATTCCTTTCTGAAGTACATTATGTTTAGTTAAAATCATCAATTCTCCTGATAATGTTATTTAGAATAATCAAAGAAATGTATTAAACACTTCGATTTGCCGAGTTTTTACCCGACTTTGATCTGTATAAAGTCTAGATTATAAAACAAAACATTTCACATTTGAAGTTTTGCGTCATGTGGATTTCTATTTCCCCTACAGCCATCAATAATCTATGCATTTTATTCTATGGTTTTCTCATACTTTCCGCAGACCGTATTATGTTTGTCTTTGTTGTTGGGGTTTTTTCGTCTTTGAACTTTCGCTTTGTAAACGGGATTTTCCGCTGGAATAACTTTTCAAGATTCGAGTATCATTTTCTTTAGGGCTACCGAAATTAACAAAAACTTTCAGTGAGAGTGAATGGGGTCTAGAATCTATACTATTGAACGCAATGCGCACCTTTTTTTTTCGAAATATTAAAAAATAAAATGTTCGATCTTTTACGAATTAATAAAAATCGCCAAAGATTGAGTCCAAACGGATACGACAGTTGTACATTTTTGTTCTAGCAATGTAAGTAAGCTTAAACCTAATTGGTTTTTGCATACCATGAAAAATAGAAAATGAGCACCTGAAAAGACTTTACAGCTGGGAAAGACATACCCTACAACCAATTTTTTTCTTTTAATAAGTACTGCCTCGTTGCTGCTGTTCCTGTCGTTATATAATGATGGTAGAGTCGCTGTACATACCCTTCACTTTTAACCAAACCTTTTACGCACAATTTTTATGCTTTTACTACTCAGAGAGATAAAGGAGTCACCGTTGCTACTAGTATAATGCATTAACTGGCTTAGGACATCATGGGCACAACATAGCCGTTACCGTGCTGACGTGCTGTAAAACAAACTCACTCACTCACCCCGTCTGTCTGGATTTTTAGTACATGTTTCTTCTTGTGCTTACGATTTACCTGGCGAAAATCTAAAATAACCATCCATCCATCCATCCATCCATCCATCCATCCATCTGGTGTCATCATGGGTACAACATAGCCGTTACCGTGCTGACGTGCCGTAAAACAAACTCACTCACTCACTCGCTTGCAAGAAACAGTTAAAATTCTAGGTGTCAGCAACCATGAAGAATAAACCAAGACATAAGAAAAACATTCAAGGTCATCATATTGAAAACGATTTGTTTTCTTGTCAAGGGGTTACTCAGGATAATGGTCTCTCTACTTTTTCTAACCTTTTACATACGCCGGTTATTTGGTTGACTATGGCTAATCAGGCAGTTTCTTCATCGAGCCGTATGATACAGTTAGGGTACTGCCATCTTGCTTAGTGAACTGTAAGATCTGCTAATTTGAAGCTCTCACTAGGTCTAGCTTCTTCAAAACAAATCAATTTTTAATGAGCTTAAGTCGCTGATGGTTATAATTTCATTTGCGCAATGCTAAATTTAGTTTAGAAGGTCAGACAAGTGGAGGTCATTGAGAGTAAAATGTAACAGAACAAAATAGTTGTAAAATAGTTAGCTTTGTGGAAAACAGAGAGAGAGAGAGAGAGAGAGAGAGAGAGAGAGGGAGAGAGAGAGAGAGAGAGAGAGAGAGGGGGGGGGAGAGAGAGGGGGGGGGCAGAGCGGGGGGAAGGAGAGGGACAGAGGCATGACGAGAAAAACGTGAACAGTCGGATTATAGTGACATCGACCCAACCAGTAGTAGACGATTGTGGGTTTCGAACCGAGGACAACCTGAATGGGAGACCAACACTCTACCACTTACATCAGTTCTCTTAAGAGAGAGAGAGAGAGAGAGAGAGAGAGAGAGACAGAGACAGAGACAGAGACAGAGACAGAGACAGACAGACAGACAGACAGACAGACAGACAGACAGACAGACAGACAGACAGACAAACAGACAGACAGACAGACAAACAGACAGACAGACAAACAAACAAAACAAAAAGACATTGAGCAATGGATATTACAAGTAAAAACACCTCAGAGTGAGAGAGAGCGAGAGAGAGAGAGAGAGAGAGAGAGGGGGGATAGAGATTTTCACTATATTTTTACGTCTCCCAAGTTCTGCGGCAGAGTTTAAAACTACAGTGTACAGCAACGCGGTGACGCGGCATTCCAAATTCATTCTCAACGGAAAAATTATGACCAACGAAAGTTCATGGGCGTGCTATAATCTTCAATGCAGGTAAAAACACACTCAACGCCACATTTTATAACCTAACCTGTACTAGAAGAAATATAGTTTGAGTTACTTCCCTTTGGGTGAGCGATAATGTCCCTTGAGAGCTTGCTAATTCAAGAATTAAACTGCGATAAGTAATACCAGAGACTGTTATATAGTGAGGGATTTCACAAGGAGGATTTTGCTTATTTGTGTCTGAATATTTAATGCGGTAAATTCCTTCTTTAAGCCTTAGTAACAACTTAGACATATTGTGCAACCGCTTTAATTTCAAGAAAGAAGTAGAGTGAGCCCGCAACACGCTAGTTCCACGTATCAATAGCATTGTAAGCTATTTTTGTGAAACTTCTCACTTAATCTACAGTCTCTGGTAATAAAATCTAATCTACGCCACACGTAATAACACGATCCATGTGGTAATGAGCTGTAGATATGTAGTTGGGTTTTTGTGTTTGTTATTTATACATTTGTTTGCGTTTATCCAGCTAAAAGCAATATTATTGTTCTACATGAGTAAGAAAAAAGATAAGATACAACTATATCCACCGATGAGAGAATATTGGGTTGTTTTTACCCTCAATAGCAGTAATCATGAATTTTATAATTTTATTTTAGGTTGAAGCATGTTGAAATAATGATTGTTCTTGTGATCTCTCTCTATCTCGCTCTTCCCCCCCCCTCTCTCTCTCTCTCTCTCCCTCTCTCTCTCTCTCTCTCTCTTCCCCCCCCCCCTCCCCCTTTTTTTTTAAACTGGGATTACTGTATTCTATGTACCATGGACAAAAAATGCGCCTAGCGATTATCTGTTAAAACAGTTAGATAACCCAGCACCACAGATATCTACGTACTAAGTGCTATTTATAGAAATATGTGCTCAGCACAGATTAATTTTGGTTAGAACTCTCTAATACATATAATCATTTTTTCCTACACTGCATGATTTTAGACGCTGGTTGGGGAAAGGGACTTGGGTTTGCTCAATCTGTTGTCGAATTATTTTTTTGTTTAAATAAAGCTTATGTCTATTTGTTAAAGAGATCTTGAGATATTTTTGTATGTTTTGTATCTTTAGTATTTCATTTTTTTTAACTGTGTCGGTTTCTAGCGTCCAACTTCAGAAATGTGGCTATAATAATCACGAAAGAGGTTCAAGACTTAACTAACGAGAAGTATTTTATAGATCTAGATCCTAGATCTAATTTCAAATTCAGCACCTTCCTTTTGCCTTGCAAAGCTTACGTAAATGTGATACCACGTAGAGACAATTGTCTTAACCAGTCACATTATATATATTTTTACTGACACCAACCCAATCAGTAGATACAGTGCGGGGATGAGTTGAGTTGAGTTGATTTAACGTCCAACATCAGCACAGTATAGGCTATATTGTGGACGGACCCCAAGACTCACGTATATCAATTTTATGTGCTGCCACACATGAGACAGGGCGGGGATGCCATGGACTCAGCTGTCTCAGCTAGTCACATTAAACTAACACCGACCCACCAGTAGGGATCGAAATCGCCAGGGCCTGAACCACAGACCTTTTGCGTCGGAAGCCGATGTTCTACCCCTGGGCCACCGCTCCCCCCTATTAACCAACCAGACTGATAAAGACAATGCGGGGATACCTATCTCAATCGTTCACATTATACCAACACCGACAAAACCAATGTTATGTAACTGGCTGTAGCGAACACACCCAAAGTATCCCCGTCTCACTGGGACCCGTCGCAGTATAGAAATTCCCCATTCCCAATTCAAAACCCAACATAAGAACACGTTAAATTAGGCGAAAACCTTTTCCTTCCACACCAGACACTTGAACTTCTGTGAGGTGGGGGATCATCAGAATTGGGGCACCCCGATCAGATTGATTGAAAAAAAATAATAATCTGGAGGGGGATGTCATCCTTGTATATTAGGCTCATAAAATTCAGCACCTTCATTTTGCCTTGCAAAGTTTACATAAATGTGCTGCCACATAGAGACAATTGTCTCAACCAATCACATTATATTTATTATACTGACACCAACCCAACCAGTAGGTACAGTGCGGGAATGAGTTGATTGAACGTCCAACGTCAGCACTGTATAGGCTATATTGTTGACGGGCCCCTAGACTAGCGTCTGACAATTTTACGTCCTGCCAGACACGAGACAGGGCGGGGATACCACTTAGCTGTCTCAGCCAGTCACATTAAACTGACACCGAGCCAACCAGTTAATCAACCAAACTGATAAAGACAATGCGTGGATACTTATCTCAATCGTTCACATTATACCAACACCGACAAAACCAATGTTATGTAACTGGCTGTGGGAGAACACACCCAAAGTATCCCCCGTCACTCTGGGACCCGTCGCAGTATAGAAATTCCCCATTCCCAATTTAAAACCCAACATAAGAAAACGTTAAATTAGGCGGAAACCTCTCCCTTCCACCAGACACTTGAACTTCTGTGAGGTGGGGGATCATCAGAATTGGGGCACCCCGATCAGATTGATTGAAAAAAAATAATAATCTGGAGGGGGATGTCACCCTTGTATATTGGGCTCATAAACTGGAAGGTCGGGTGGAAAGCAATTCTAGCGGCTAATTGATTCCTTTTGTATATCTTTCTTTCGCTCCCTTTTTCGATATAGATATTGATATGGCCCTCTTCCCCTTCCCCTTCCTCTTTTTCTCTGTCTTTCTCTTTCTCTTGCTTTCTAATTTCGCGCTGTCTCTCGCTCTCTTGTATCTCTCTCACTTTCACTGTCTTTTTTTCTCTGTCTCTTTATATCCCTCTTGTTATCTCCTACCTTTCTCTCTCACTCTCTCTCTGTCTCTCATTCATCATTATAAATATATTTAATATCATTACAAAATCGCTTGTTCTTCTTCTCATGCTCAATATCCTCATTTATTCAACATAACCATCATTCTAAACCCTGATCAATACCAGTTCTCGTCGTTCTCATCTAGCCCTAGAGTCCTGTTTTCTTTATGAGCGGATTTTGTTGAGGAAAAAAGCAATTTAAACTTAAACAGCCGTGTAACGGCCGTAACGCGATTTGCTTCACACTTTCTAAAAAAAAATTCTCTAAACTTGTTTTTTTTTTCAATAAATGGCTAGGTAGGACGTCGCGGTCAAAACTACAGAAACTTTAAATAAAATTTAATAAAATATCCAAATGGCATGATTTTCAGCCATTAGGTCTTAAAGATAATCGGTTTTTAAAAGCCATCTACATAGATCTAGATCTAGCATTAACATGAAGTATGCGCAGTGATTTTGATTCATGTATTACAAGAATCTAGATCTAGATTCTAGATCTAAATTTCAACCTAAAGATATCAATGGGAAATAAAAATATGTTTGTGACTTGATTCGATGGATAGGCAGGTAGATAGATAGACGGATAGATTGATAAGTTATATAATTAGATAGATAGTAGATAGATAGATAGATAGATAGATAGATAGATAGATAGATAGATAGATAGATAGATAAATAGATAGATAGATAGATAGAAAAATAGACTTATACATATATATATAGATAGATAGATAAATAGATAGATAGATAGATAAAAAGGTAGAAAGATAGGTAAATAGATAGATTGATAAATAGATAGATAGATGGATAGATAGATAGATAGATAGATAGATAGATAGACAGAAGATTGATAAGTTATATAATTAGATAGATAGGCAGGTAGATAGATATGTAGATAGATGGATAGATGGATAGATGGATAGATGGATAGATGGATGGATAGATGGATGGATAGATAGATAGATAGATAGATCGATAGAGACAAAGTGGGGAAATAGAGTGAGAAAAAAGCGAAAGAGAGAGAGAGAAAGAGAGTAGAGGTAAAAAAAAAACAGAATGGGAGAGCTACATAGATAAGATAGATACAGATAGAGATGGATAGATACAGAAAGAGGGAGAGAGAGGGTGTGAAAGGGGGCAATTTGCAAGCAAATTAGAACTAAATATTATTTTTCTAATAATAAGAGATTAAAAATTGGTACTCACACAAACAGGTTCACTAGTTTTGATACGCTCAATCTGAATTAAATTTGCCAATAGATTTTGTCGCAGTTTAGTATATTTTAAATGTTTTGAAAAGAATCTAGATCTAGTTGTTAGTGCATTATCACTTCCAAATTTCCGTGAGCATTTCTCAGTTGTCGCAGTCGCCCACGCTAAAATATCAAGCATGTTAAATGTGTGTGTTTGTTTTTGTGTTTGAGTTTATTTAACGTCCAACATCAGCACTATGTAGGCTATATTATAGATATATTAATGTCCCCGCTCTACAAACAAATTATTTGAATTTAGAACAAAACAGTTTATGTTCGGATCCTAAAAATACTTTGTTTATCCCTGACAAGAGACACATTACTGCACTAGACTAATTTATCAAGGGAAAATATATATTGCCCATATAATTATCTCTAATTCATTTTTCAACTATTCTGATTTTTTCTAACAACATTTATGTCACTTAAAAAATCATTGCTGGTTAAATAAAGAAACGTGAATATCAAATAGGGTGTTTTCTTTCTATTGTTTACCTATCACCACTGCTAATTTCATTATTATTGCGGCTTAGGACATAATCGGGGAAAGACGGAGTTGCAGACTCTATTGTTCTTTACCACTGTGGTTTTCCAGTGGAATGTTTGGAACGCCAAGTGTTGTAGTATTCATTAGGATTGTGGATTTTTATCGACAGGAGAATAAATGGTGGATCGTGAAGTATTGTTAGAGAGGTAATAAAGGATATCATTGGCATTTAAAACTTAAAACTTAAAAAATTTCGGTCTAAGAACCTTTTCTTTCCAAAGTGCAAACCTTTGGAATTCTATCCTTTCTATGGTCCCCCCTCTTGTCGATTACTGCATCCATAACGCCCTCTCTACCTCGCCAATCCCCTCTCTCTACCTCCCCGCTTCTTCTCTCAAACACCAACAGTATCTACAACACCCTCTCTACATCGCCACCCCCTTTCTTTATCTGTCATCTTCCCCCGATTCCCCTCCCTCCCTTCCTTACCCTTTTGTCTATCATCTCAACACCCCCCCCCCCCCCCCCCCCCCCCCCCGCTCCCCCAACTTGTCTCTCAAATAGTCCCGTTTTCAAGCACCTCACACCTCCATAATTCATAATAATTAATACCGCCTTGATAAATTAATTTGCTACCTTTTGTGTTTTCATACGCATTTGGCATTCCTTCTCTCCATCTGCCTAAACGTCTCCCTTTACCCTCAGCCCTCTATCCCATTACTCTTCTATTTATCTCCTTATCTCCCTCCTTGTTTTTATGTGTATATCAATCCGATCTCTCGTTTCCTCTGTCTGCTTTCCTGTTTGTCTATTGGTCTTTATACCTTTCTTAGTTTTTCTGTCTCTCTCAGTCCCTCTTTGTTTCTCTGCCAGTATTTCTGTCTCTCTTATTCCTTCTCTATGTACATGTCTGTTGGTTGCTGTCTCTCTCTGTCTTTGTCTGTCTGTCTGTCTGTCTGTCTGTCTGTCTGTCTCCGTCTCTTTGTCTCCGTTTCTCTGTCTCTCTGTCTCTCTGTCTCTCTCTCTCTCTCTCTCTCTCTGTCTCATTCTCCCTCATTCATCCTCAGGGTCGCTATGCCCTCCTTCTCTCCATCTCTTTCCACCTTCTGTGCGACCTAATTAATAATAATAATAATAATAATAATAATAATAATAATAATAATACTAATAATAATAATAATAATAATATTTATTTATTGAGCGCTTTCCCTTCGTAAAGCTCAAAGCGCTTAACAACATTTTAAGCATAATCACAATCGTGTTCAATAGGAACATTTACATACACAATTCCCTAAAATGACTTAAAAAATTGCATAGAGATATAATAAAAGGCTTTCAAGGTTATACAAAAATAATTGTTATAAACACATGTTATTAAGACTTAAGAAACAAGGATATTTTAAACACATTTATCTTATTAAACATTAATATAGATCTATCACAGTGTCAGAAATGGTTGAAATATTAAGTACTAATGCTCGGATAAAAAGACAGTAGCAAAAGAGGAAGAATAGCGTAAGAGTTAAAACTAATAGCCGGCTAAGTTATGTTACAGCATCATATTCAATTCGTTTGAATTTTAATTTAAAAATGAGACCTAAAAAGATGCGCTTTTAGTTTAGATTTGAAGAGTGTTAATGTCTTAACATTTTTCATTTCATCAGGAAGATTATTCCAAAGGTTTGCACTTTGGAAAAATAAAAACATAACAAAAAAAGCAAACAAAACACAAGAACAGAGTCTTTTTCACATGTTTTGCGACCGTCATAATATATGGACTCTAGGTCTCTTTGGCGGGGGAGTCATTTCGGCGTGTTATACCGGTTGGCCAATGATGGAAGAACTTGCGGTCATTGCGAATGAGATTTCCTAAAAAAATTGGTCCTCTTTTTTGTGAAAACATGATAGATGTTCAAAGAGTGGAATCTTCTTAATTGTCATGAAACAGAATTTTGTTTTTGGGCTATTACAGATGCTGTAAGTACGACGTCGCGGTAGCTTACGACTAGTCGTAATACTATGAGGCAAAGAAGGCTTTCGTCGAGTCGTAGGCTACCGCAATGTTGTACTTACAGCACCAGTCCTATAGTAGATAAAAAGCAAATTCCGTTTCCGCATTTTATGTTCTGTTTTAAAGGCCATAGCAAGTCGCACTACCCTCTTGTTTGATGAGCTAAATTGAACCTAGTTTAGCATTCATCTTTTCTAACCACTGTCGCTGAAATGAAATTCTAAATTTAATATTTTCATTAAAAGAGGAACTCTCATTGGTTAAAATTTCATGGGCTCCCCTGGGTAAATTAGAGAAAAATATCACTAATATGCCTGTCTCTATTTGCTAGATGGAGAAAGCTTTGTATCTGGTGAGAGATCAGGGAGATGAGTCCCATGATGATAGCTCTGACAGAAAACCCCTGGTTGCTGCAAGTGAGGGGACCAACAGACACCATGACGACGATGCTGGCGAAGATGGTGATGATAAAGTCGTTAACGTGGATGAGGATATCATAGATAGCGCGTTTGGCTGGGTCATCGTACTGGGCGGGTTCCTAACCCAGATGATCAACGGTAGGCTGCTATAAACAAGGAAAACAGGTGGGGTTGGGAGGATAAGTCGCAATAGGCCGTTTCCAAATGCTTCGACATGAAGTCTCCTCAGAACTAGACTAACTTGGCCACATGTTTTGATGTTTATGTCCAAAGATAATTTTTGGGAAAAAAAAAAGAGAGAGAGAGAGAGATAAAATGGGAACTATAACAAGCCAAAGTTGGACACACCCAAGAAAGAGAGAGATAGATAGAGAGAGAGATACATATATAATATCTAATTACGAAAACAGCTCACAATCTAAGACATGTTTATCATCGTTGATCCCATTAGCCTAATTGAGTGTTGTTTTTTCGTTTTTTTCAATTACAGGTAGATCTAATTAGTTAAAACTCTGCTGAACAGAAAATTAATACGCTACACCCACACGGGAAAATCCACCCTATGTAGCTTACTTCTTCTCTACCTGAGCAAAGCATATATCTTGAATCTTTTCTAAGGTAGCAACATACTGTATTTTAATCAAATTTAGGGGGTTTCAGTTTTGTTGCTTTTCTTTAGATTAACCATTTCTCTATGATTAACAGTTTTCAAGTGAATGAAGTATTTAATATATAATTTGTTATGATGAGGTTTTTATTAATTGCCTTCCATACAAATCTTCCTAGTAACCAACTGTTTACTACCTATACGGTCACTATGCAATTTTCACGTATTTTCATGACAATCTGTACTAAAACACATTCCCCCTTAAAACTGAGACAAGTATGAACTAAAACAAACATGAGAGAAACAAAATAAGGGACGATACTTATTTTCCGGGGTAAGGGGGGGGGGGGGGCATTAGGAGGATAGAAGTAAGAGCAGAACGTATTTTTCCCTTTCAGTTTTTCCTGTTTTACTCAAAACGCATTTATACAATAGTTATTCCATACGCTGTAAAATCTTCAAAAATCGTTCAATTTCCTTAAAATTTGGAACACAGCATGCTGCTGTATAACCTATCCTATGAACTTAACACATTTTACAATAAATATATTTTCTGACAGTTTTGCATAACTAATTAGGCCACAATTATTAAAGTATGAAAATAAATTTTAACTTTTTGTCCTATTTTAAGGAAATGGGCGAATTAATGACAACTTTGTTCTTTCTTAAGAATCTTATGATAATGGAGCTAGGCCCAAAATTGATATGGTAAAGGCTTTTTAGCAGGGAGACAGAACATTCTACAAAAATGTGCCATGCATTACTGAAGTATCTTAATTTTATTTTTGTGGGAATGATCTTTAAGTTATGCAAACAATCTCCATTTTTCTAGTTTCAGCACATTGAGTCGAAAATTTTATACCATCCGACATTTAAATTTACCAATTGCGGATTTTTGGGACAGAATTGAATCTGACATACGCTATAAATAATATTTTGTTCAGTATCAAGGCGTCCAAAATAGAAGGCAAAGTCACCGAAATTACAAAAACTTGCAGCAAAGAATAAAAGTGAGCCATATTTATGAACATCATCGCATTACACTGCGCAACTATTATTTAGCAACAATAGATATCAAATAACCAATCATTTATGAATTTCAAAAATAACACAAAATAGTGCGCACATAGATAGGACAGTTTACATTTTTGTAGTGTAGGCTGATTGTGTGGGCTGAAAAATACTCTCTAAGTATCACTCTTTTCTATCTATTCTTAAAATTAAAGGAAATAAAATCACTTTTATCCTTGGTGTACCAAAATCTTTTCACTTCTTTCAATTCGGTGACTTGGCCTTCTATTTTTGGACGCCTTGGACATTACGCATGATACATCTGTATATATATATAGATTTATATTATAGAAATGAGGACATAAATTTAAATTGCGGATTTTTGGGACAGAATTGAATCTGACATACGCTATAAATAATATTTATGTTTTTTGGTGTGTTATTTTTTTTTTAGGCGCGCAAATTTTAACGCGCACACTGCGCCGTTTCTTTAGAATGCTTAATTGTAAAATCATGGGATAAATAAAATTAAGACTTCTAGATTTATTCTAATTGGTTTCAAACTCGTTTTTAAACATAGGCGAAAACACATTCTGGAATGCGAATTTTTATTGCCAATTTAATCACCGGTGTTAATGATAAATGCTCCGTTTTGAATAAAGTAATATAATTTTTGTTTACATATTTAATATCTACATAAATGTGAGCGAAAAAGTTCAAGTTCAATGATAATGAAAAAAGATTCTATAGATTTGTACATTGCAACTGGTTCTGCAAGACCTTTTGCAATGATATCCTTCAATACAATAATCGGAAACATTTCGTAAAATAAAATGTATTAATGAAATGTAAGAAACTGAAAATTTTAGAACCTTGTAAGCAATTGTTGGGCTTTGTTTGCTTTAGATTTGTTTTGTTGCTGTTTGATTTTACTTAATATCACTTTCATTAGGTTCAGATTTGTGTGTGTCTACATCGAAAAAAAGGCGGATTGCGTTAAGTTCTAAAGCTTAGGTTGTCGAAAATCGAAAAAAAAAGAAACTCATTTATGAAAGCCTGCTTTATAATTAATAACAAACAATTTTAATGGGTCCGTGAGAATAAGGATAAGATAAGAGAATTAGTACGCTTGCCACGCAGGCACAGGACAAAGATACCACGAATTGAGCGATCGGTCTCAGTCGGTCGTAGGAAGGCGCGGTGGTCCTGAGGTAGAACATCGGCTTCCGACGCAAAAGGTCCGGGTTCGAGCCCTGGCGATTTCGCTCCCTACTGGTTGGGTCGGTGTCAGTTTAATGTGACTGACATAGGAGTCATGGTATCCCCGCCCTGTCTCGTGTGTGGCAGCACATAAAATTGTCAGACGTCAGTCTTGGGGCCCGTCTACAATATAGTCTATATAGTGCTGATGTTGGACATTAAACCAACTAAACTACAACTACTCAGCCGGTCGTATTGTACTAGCCTGGACACGAAGCAAGCTCAAAGATACGTATCTTAATTTATTCTAATGATAATTAGTGCCAAACTCGTTCATAAACAGAACCGAAAGCATTATTTGCTGTAACGCGAATTCTTATCACCAATCTTCTACCAACGTTGAGTTGAGTTGAGTTCAGCCAATTTCTTAACTTCCAGTGGCAGCAGCAAGGTGGTATTGTGGACGTGTCTCAAGGCTAATATCTGACATTTTACGTTCTGGGACCCAGTGACAGTGCGGGGATACCTGGACTCCTGTCGCATCTGGTCACACTAAACTGACACCAACCCTATCGAAAGGGAACTAAATCGTATAAATAATTTTTGCTTTGATTGTGTGTTTCGAAACTGGGACCTCTTGATTGCTATACCAAAGCTCTATCACTCGCGCGATATGCATCTTTATTTATTTTAATTAGTTTCAAACTTGTTTTTAAACAGAATGCGAATTTGTATTGCCAATTTTTTCACCGGTGTTCATGATGAAAGTAAAAAAGAGTCCCTGGGTTGTTGTTGTTGTTTGTTTTGTTGTTGTTTTTGTTGTTGTTTTTGTTGTTGTTTTTGTTGTAGTTTTTGCTGTTGTTGTTGCTGTTGTTGTTTTAGCGGCACCTACGTTCATCGATAAACTGTATACTAGGATTACAGCCACCAATCTTCGAACCGCGGACCTACTGCTCGTTAGTCGAGAATACTACCACCTGAGCCACCCGGCACGCCTTCTACCGAATAATGCAGCAGATGTAAATCTGATAATTTCCTGGAGCTTAACTTGTTGTGAAGGAAAACTAAAGGAACCGCAAAGTTTTGGGGACTTTCCTAAACTATGTACATAAGCCTCGATACAAGAACTACAGTGTGGAGTAGCCTAATTTAATTTATAAAATCTCCATTGCATTGTCTTGCAGGTTTATGCTGTGCAGAACTTTGTTGGCAGGGGCGCTACAATTTACAGCTGCTGATGTGGACATTCAACAAAAAGAAAGAATTTCGTTGTTTCGTGGTTGCTTGGTTTGTTGCTTGGTTTATGTGTGTGTGTGTGTGTGTTTTGTTTTTGTTTTTTGTTTTAAGCATGTTTTTTGTAGTTTTATTGTTGATTTGTTTTGTTGTTTGTTGTTTGTTTGTTGTTGTTTTTTGGGGGTTGTTTTGAAACGTGAATGGACGTAAGCTATATTTCGGAGGGTCCCAAATAGAAAGTCTGCCTATTGTATCAACTGCGAGACAAAGATCAGGGCAAGAGATAATTTATATGCGAATGGTTAAATGTTTAATTATTTGATTGGTTGATTTATTTTAGTTGGTTCATTGATTGCATTCTCATTCTCACATATCCATTACCTTCTCATTATTTAACATGTCACAACTTGTTAGGTACATTTAGTTGGATATGAATTATCAAGTAGGAGCAAATGTAAAGTTATTTTGATGGTGCTGGAAATCTGAAAGACAATTGTAGGCATATTTGTTGTTGTTGGGGTTTTTTTATCTTTTTTACCTCAAATTTTACATTGATCGCGAATTAGATCCCTCTTATAAGACATGGTATATTTATCAAGTAGGGGCAAATGTGAAATGATTATGATGATTCTAAAAACTTGAAAGGGCTACATACATGTTTTTCGTTTGTTTTTGTTTTCTTTTGTTGTTGTTTTTTGTACTCTTGTTTATTATTTATTCTTTCAGGAAGGATTCTCCATAATATGCGAAATTAACTTATTATAAAAACATGCATATTTTTAGCTTAAAATCTAAATTGTTCTTATAAAGACTTTGCCTGCGCTTCAAGTGGTTAATATTATTCAACATTGCCCTTTGTTTGTTTTTTTTGTTGTGGGTTTTTTAATTTAAAAAGCCCAACGAAATGGATAACATAAAAAGATGGGAGCTGTCCATAGCAAAGTTTCGACTGTGGTTGACTAAGTAAGTAAGTAAGTAAAGAAAAAGCTAATTCTTTGAATATGGCATGACTTAAAATCACCAACAACTTGCCTTTGATAGAGAAATATCCCAAACACTGAAGAATGTCAACATGTCAATGCACAATCAAAAAGTTCAGATGCACAATCCTCAGCGAAATCTTATTGAATACACACTAGACAGATAATTTCAAAATGTCTTTGATTTCCGATTTGTTCGTTTTGATCACAAAACTCAGCGTTAAAAAAAATTAAGCACGTAGATTTAAAGGCGCTTGGTAGATCACAGTTTCAAATTTTGTTTCATAAAACAAAATCTAAATTAAAAAAAACACACACACACACTATGAGGAAAGTTTTCTCACTTCGCGCGCATTGATTTGCAATTTTGTTTAAAGATAATTATAGATATATAATTAAACTACATACTCAGTACAAGGGTATTAATTTATACCGGTGTAAACATCTTGCATTTGTGCATGGAGAACTTCATTCCCAAATTGAGATAACCTAAAAGTCTCGGGTTGACAAAGAGAGGGAGAGCCTAAAAGTGTCAGTTGGAACAGCTGTATAAGGAAGTGAAGCTCATGCTCAAAGTTAGTTGTCCGTGCCATAGGTGGGATGCGCTATATTCTGGCCTGGAGTGGCGTCAAAACTTTTCGCGCTCCTGGAGAGGTTTCTACTAGCAGGGCACGCGCAGGAAGGGAGGAGGAGGAGGAGGGGGAATGTGAGTGTAAGGGAGAGGGGCGTTGAGGTAGAGACAGGGGGGGGGGGGTAAGAAGTCAACAAATTAAACCATGTCCTACTGTCTGTCTATAGTAATAAAAATGAACTTTGAAATTTTTTTTTTGTCTAAACATCTACGTGTAGAAAATCGAGTATACTGACTATGTAAAGGTATGCGCCTTCATGATAACTTTGATTGTGTGTATATTGTTATGTACTCTGAATTTATGTAAATGCCACTTAAATATTGAATGTTAATATTTTATGCTCACCGCCCTGATACCAAAGCAAATAAATTAAATCTGTTCACGTGCATTCTTGGTGTTTCTTCTTTATGCAGTTTTCATATACATGTATTGTTATTCAATATTTAGTCTCTGTTCCTTTAACGTCCTCTTCTCCCCCACCTCCCTGTTTCTCTCTCATATTGTGTATGCCAGTCTTGCATAAAAAAGCTTGTACTTTCTATTTGATTGCTATCTGTACGATGTGAACTGTAAATTTGGATAAATTATATATTCTCTGATATGTCTATGTGGTAAAATTTAGACTAAATTACCTATCTCCAAAAATAAGAGCACAAATTATCAAACTGAAAGCTCGTTTATAACTAAAACTTACTCAAAATCTTCATAAATTGGGTGAATGGACTGAGAGAGCAAATCGAAAGTGATGTTACCATTTTGTTATCTTTTTCTTGAACATTGTAAAATTGAATTTTTTTGTCATGTTTGTTAAGGGTGAGAAGCCCAACGAACCAATAAACATCAATCAATCAATCTCTCTCCGCCCCCCTGTCTCTTTCTTCCTCTCTCTTTCTCCTTCCCTCTCTCTCTCGGAGCTATGATATCGCTGCACAGTATCTCTGTGGAAGCACATAAAATGCCAGACGTGAGTCTTGAAACCCGTCCACAACATAGCCTATAATTAGAGGGCTGCCATTGGAAGTTAAGCAACAGACAATCTCGCCCCCTCCCCCTCTTTCTCTCTCTCTCTCTCTCTCTCTCTCCCTCCTACACTCCCTCTCTTTACCCAATCCGGGTGTTTCTCTCTCCCCCTTCCTGTCCCTCTCTTTCCTTCACTCCCTCTCTTTACCCAATACGAGCGCATCTCTCCCCCTCTCCCTGTCTCTCCCTCCTGAGGACAAGGGACTGTTTGTGACACTTAACTGGCCCCTAACTGGTACAATAAATAATATCTGCCAACCTTAATGCAATCGAGCGTATTCGTGACGTATTATCTTTTACTTTCTTTTGCCTAATAAGGACTGCACTCCGTTAAACGATTGGCTAGGGTGGCAGCCTTGAGTTGAGTATTGAGAGACTAAGATGCCCCCTCTCGCACGCGCCTGTGAGCGATCGAGAAGGAGGGGGTGGGGGTGGGGGTTGTTGAGATGATAGACAAAAGGGCAAGGAAGGGAGGGAGAGGAATGGGGGGAAGATGACAGATAAAGAAATGGGGTGGCGTGGTAGAGAGGGTGTTGTAGATGTTGATGGTGTTTGAGAGAAGGAGCGGGGAGGTAGATAGAGGGGACTGGCGAGGTAGAGAGGGCGTTATGGAATGCTGTAAGTAATCGACAAGAGGGGGTATTTTAGAGAGGATAGAGAGATAGGGTGATGACGAGAAAGAGGGGGGGGGGGATAATGACTGGCACGGTGAAGAAATTTTTTGTAAACACTGATAATGCTTGAGAGAAGGAGAAGGAAGGTTAGAGAAAATAGAAAGAAGGATTGGGTACAGAGAGAGGGCAGTTGTAGGAGGGGAGGGGTAAATGGCTGGTAGAGAAACGGGTGGCGAGGTAGAGAGGGGTATTTTAGAATTATGTTAATGTTTCAGAAGAGGGGGAAGAGTAGAGAAAATAGGGAGAGGGGTTGCGAAAGGGAGGACGCGAGAGATAGGTGATGACAGGAGGGGATGGGGAGAGATGGGAGATGGGAAAAAGGTAAAGGGGAAAGAGAGAAAAGGGAAAAGAAAGTCGGAGAAATGCTTGTAAGAGGAGAATTGAGTAATGGATGAGAGAGAGGAAGAGGAAGAGGGTAGAGGTATGAGAACGATTGGGGTTATTTATTTATTTATCTGTACAAAAAATGGTTGTGGAGAGTGATAGCTATTCCATAAAGAAGAGAGTGAGAGGTGGAAAAAGAGAGAGAGCGAGAGAGATAGAGAGAGAGAGACAGAGAGAGACAGAGCGAAGGTTGGGGGATAGGGTGGAGAGAAAGAGCGAGGAGTCCGGGAAATGGGCCAAAGATAGAGAGAGAGAGTGTGTGTGTGTGTGTGTGGCATACAACAACCAACGACAGATAATAAATGGACAAAGGCGATTGGAAGGGATTGATGGTGATCCTATTCTCATAGTGTTAGTAGTGGTGGTGGTGATGGTGATGATGATGATGATGATGATGATAATGATAAAGCATAATATTTTTTTATCTCAAGATTGTTGACGTGTCACGTGATGTTGATTGGGGCGTGGCATGAAGGGGGAAAGTGTGAAGGGATGGCATTATCTTGGTAATTATCTGATGGAATGTTTGGACACGATTTGAATATAAGTGGACACTGACCCTTTTAAGATTTCAGCCTTCAACTACAACATGGAATACAAAATTTCACCCACAAACATTAAGAATATAATAATCAACATACGATTCATTCAACTACAACAAGCTAAAACACATTTTCACCCACAAACATCAAGAATATAATAATCAACATGCGATTCATTCAACTACAACAAGCTAAAACACATTTTCACCCACAAACATCAAGAATATAATAATCAACATGCGATTCATTCACTTACCACAAGCTAAAACACATTTTCACCCACAAACATCAAGAATATAATAGTCAACATGCATTTTATATAATTTGTTCGACTAAAGGGCTGGATATGATCAGACGCATAAGAACTGTGGAGTCTATGTTGGCCCACGCCAAAAGCATATTGATCTAAGATTGTTGGCGTGTCACGTGGTGTTGATTGTGGCGTGCCATGATCTCCTATGTTTGCTCTAGATCCGGCACTTGATAAATGAACGAATGAAAGATACTAGTTATAATTAATCGATAATTTTCAATTATGATTGCTGATTGTTTTTTTTCACTCTGTAAAGAATCACATAACTTTGGTTAAACAACCGCTTGACTTAATCTACGTTTGACGAGGTAGAAATTTTTTCTTAAATTAAAACAGCAAAAAAACGATGACCATTATTTTCGCGTCTATTTGGATAATTATGATTGCTGATTGTTGTTGTTTTTCACTCTGTAAAGAATCACATAACTTTGGTTAAACAAGCGCTTGACTTAATCTACGTTTGACGAGGTAGAAGTTTTTTTCTTAAATTAAAACAGCAAAAAAAAGATGACCATTATTTTCGCGTCTATATTTGGATAAATTATGATTGCTGATTGTTTTTTTTTAAACAGCAAAAAAAAACGATGACCATTATTTTCACTTCTATTTGGATTAGCGTCAAAGGATCAAGTTTAAGAAGAATTTATTGCTGGATTTTTCCCTCGCTAAGGCCTAAGCCGTTAACCAAATGAGATAAAAAATCTTATTATAATGGAGCCAGGGTCAAAATATTTGAATCCCAAAATCTCTAAAAGCCGCACAAGATAAAGCTACGAAATCACCCACGTAGGTGGTATTTTGACTGTAGATTTGCATTTGTTTTGACGGAAACAATTTCATTACACCACAATTCACCCAAAACCAAAGAATTGACAAATAAAACAAAAAATGCTAATTTAAAAATACGAACAGATATAACTTCTGCCTCCCCTTCCTTCAACAACAAACAAATCGAAAGTTCGGTTCACGCACACAAAAATTAATATTGATTTTTTAAAGCGCGCAATTTTAACGCGCAACTGCACCATTTTGGTAGCATCCTTAGCTAACATTGTAAATTCAGAAGATAAAATTAAGCCTAACTCAGTGGCCTATAAAACAACGAACAGCGTGTGGCTCAAGCGGTTGAGCGTTTACCTCCAGATCGGGAGGTCCGCGGTTTGAATCCCACTATTGGTCATAATTTTATTTGTCCAATTTCGACCGCTACTTGTTGGGTCGGTGTCGGTATAAATGTGACCATCTGTGACAGAAGTCCAGATCTCGTGTGGCAGCACATAATATTGTCAGTCGTCAGTTTTGAGGCTCGTCCACAATATAGACTATATTGTACTGACATTGGGCGTTAAAGAACCAACTCAACCCGACAGCCATACGGAAAGGCAGACAGACAGACAAGTAGACAGGCAAACAGACAGATAGACAAAGGGGGAGACAAACAGACAGACAAAAAAATATACACAGACAGATAAAAAGAAAAATACACAGACAGACAGACAGACAGAGGGAATGCGAGGTAAGGCACATGTATCTGCACCATTAGATAAAAGATGCACATTAGAAATGTATCAGCTCAGTTTTCAGTTCCTTTCCCTCCTTTACCTTAGATTCACGGAGTACTTATCATAACAGGTGGTGCCGACTTAAGGAAAATTTAATCTACCTGTATATGACTATAACACATTTGATAAACAGGTGTGGTTATATGATTGTATATAAGTCAAGTTTTGAAGAGAAATAAGTGGTTTAAGACACACAGAGAGACAGAAAGAAAGAGAAAGAGGCAGACAGAAACGGAGAGAAAGATAGAGGAGAGAGAAACGGACAGACACACAGAGATACAAAGAGGAAGGGGAAGAGGCAGACAGAAACATAGAGAAAGATAGAGGAGAGAAAAATGGACAGACAGACAGACACACACACACACACACAGAGGAAGAGAAAAAGGGAGACAGAAACAGAGAGAAAGATGGGGGAGAAAAAATGGACCGAGAGACAGGGTGGAAGAAAATTATATAGGCAGCCATAAAAACACATACATTAAAAATATATTTAAATGTATATATATATACCCAGGTATATACTGAGAGAGAGAGAGAGAAAGAGAGAGAGATAGAGAGAGAGAGAGATGAGACAGACAGACAGACAGACAGACAGATAGATAGACAGACTGACAATGAGAAAGGCAGAAAGACGCATATATATAGAGTAAAGAGGAGAGAGAGAGAGAGAGAGAGAGAGAGAGAGAAAGAGAGAGGGGCAGACAGAGACAGGGAGAGGAAAGTAGTTATACGAGCGCATCTAAATTTGCACTGACAAAGTCTATTGGTGGTAACGAAATGGCGGACTTTTGAATCTTCTTTGAGCAGTGTTGACAAATTTTCACGCATCATATGATGACATTTTAAAGTGCAAACATAATTATGACCATGAGTGTAAACGAACATAGAAAACGAACTCAATAAACTGTGGATCGAAACGATATTAAAAATATATTACTATATTATAGGTTAGTCATATTGCCCTAATCTAGATCTAATCTAGTTCTAGATTATAATCTAACACACTAACAGTAATATTGTTGATGTTCCCTTACCTTTTACAAATCGTGCACAATATAGCCTATATAGTGCTGCTGTTGGACGTTAAACCAATCCAACAACAACCTTTTACACATGTACACACCGCTCCGAAAGTTGTGCATGGTCGCCGAAAATAGGCCAACAATCTTCACCACATGGGATAGACAGTGGTTTTGCAGTCATACAGCTGAAACAAATGGGAAAATCTCTACATGCGCAAATTCTGGTGTTAATCTGTGAGTGAATATTTATGAGTTATTTCATATAAGGTCAAGGATATTGTGAGTTTGTATAGCCGAATATAATTATTAAGCTGAAGAAATAAAAACACCAAGCTTTCGTGGATCTTGGACTGCAAATTAAACCGGATTTGAACACTTACAGGGTTGTATCAGAGACAATAGATTTAGTGAGACGTTTCACAAAAATAGCGCTCAGTGTTTTTGTTAAGGGGAGCTAGCGTGAAGGGCACTCACTCTAATTCTTTATTTACATTGAGGCGCTTGAACAATGTTTATGAACAATATTCAGACTGAGTTGTCACGAAGGTTTAAAAAAGGAAGCATTCGTCTAAATTACCTGAAGCGAAATCTTCGCGGTAAAGCATTTCACAATTTCAGACTGTTATAGGGATGTTTCATAGCTTAAGTTAGATCTATTTTTAGATATATTATTGTATTGTCCTACCTTGAGATTATGGCAAGGCGTCCAAAAAAAGAAGGCCAAATCACCGAATTAAAAAAAAGTGAAAAGATTTTTGCTCATCAAGGTAAAAGTGATTTTATTTCTTTTTATTCTAAGCATAGATAGGACACAGTAATGCTTAGAGATTTTTTTTCAGCCACACGATCAGCCTACACTGCAAAAAATAATTAATGTGAACTGTCCTATCTATGTGAGCACTATTTTGGTTTATTTTTGTTAATTCATAATTTAATGATTGGTCAATTTATACTTATTTTGTCCCTCTATTGTTATTTAATACAAGTTGCGCAGCGCGATGCGAAGATGTTCAAAATATAGCTCACTTTGATTCTTGCTGCAAGTTTATGAATATTTCGGGGACTTTGCCTTCTATTTTTGGACACCTTGGATTACAGCCATTTCTCGCAAATATTTTTAATTAGCTAGATTCGCCCATCACAGCCGTCAGACCAGTCGGACATTCACCTCTTCGACTAGTTATTTACTAATATCGGTAAGATTTTGGAGAAAGTAGTGACTGCAAAAAAGCTGCTAAACATGAAGAGAAATAAAAAAACAAGTTGAAGTTCCATCTGAGAAACAATAAGATTGGGGGATGGGGGAAGGGGGTAGAACATCGGCTTCTGACGTGGTTCGAGCCCTGGTGATTTCGCTCCCTATTGGTTGGGTCGGTGTCAGTTTAATGTGACTGGCTGAGACAGGAGTCATGGTATCCCCGTCTTGTCTCGTATGTGGCAGCACATAAATTTGTCAGACGTCAGTCTTGGGATCCGTCCACAATATAGCCTATGTTGGACGTTAAACCAACTCAACTACAACTACAGCTGTATACACGAGCCATCTAAACTAACTTAATGGAAGCCGCAGTATAGACTATGATAACGAGTAAGTATCTTGTGGAACTGTTAGTGTTAGGTCCTTTCAGACAAGAGGCTTATCCACAATAACATTAATTTTGCAATGGAGTATAGGTTTATATACTTATTGACATAATAATTATAATTATGACTCTATGATTTTCTCAAACTTGGATGAATAGCATGGGCACGCATTGTTTTATTTGTGAACATTTTGAAATCGTCTTTATTATTATACGAAGCGCTTTACAATGCATAACAAAGAAGCAAACATGCAACACATAACAAAACATAGATATATCTGCATACTTAATGACATAGGAAAGAATTATAATTACGATTCTACGATTTTCTCGGCCTTGGGGTAGAACATCGGCTTGCGGCGCAAAAGATCTGTGGTTCAAGTCCTGACGTCTTCGCTCCCTACTTGTTGGGTCGGTGTCAGTATAATGTGAGCGGCTGAGACAGGAGTCATTGCATCCCCGCCCTGTCTCGTGTCAGTCTTGGGACCGTCCACAATACCGTCTATATAGTGCTTATGTTGGACGTTAAACCAACTCAACTACAACTACAGGTATTGGTCATAGTTTAGACTATGGTAACGAGGAAATATCGTGTTCATTTTACACTTCCTTTCAGGGAATTGGCTCACTCACAATAACATTAATTTTGCAATGGAGTATAGATCTATATACTTATTGACATATAAAAGAATTTTAATTATGATTCAATGATTTCCTAGGACTTGCATGAATAGTATGGGCACGCATTGTTTCTTTTCTGAAAATTTTAAATCTACTTTATCGTTGTAATAGCTGGGCCGTGGTCTTGGAGATAAATCAGTGTACTATTAATATTAAAACTTTGAATAATTATTGTTGAAGTGTTCCTATTTAAACCCAAATCAAGGCGTCCAAATATAGTCTATTTTCGGAAACCTTGTACAAACAAACCCATTACAATAACGCAATATGTTCCATTCGACTAAAATTTTCTCATTTGTTTTCTCGAGAACAAAAAATGAAATTAAAATTCTAGATGTTAATTTTCCTCCTCGTTATTTTAAAAGTACGACGATTTTAAACTAATTCCTAGTTGTTTTAAAAGTACAATGATTTTCCACTACCTTCTCGTTGTTTTATAAGTACTCTTTAAGTGTGCTCACATCTAACAAGTTGAATCATCAAATCAATGGACAAAACTCTCAATAATTAGGGGGGGGGTGATTATATACTATATCGGAATGTAATTAAGGTATATATATATAACACTCATTAATTAAGGTATATATATATAACACTCGTTATTGTATGTATGTGTTCATGTCCATGGGTATGTGTTTAGTATAAGCTGTCTTTCTCTTCTGGTCTCTCCCTCTCTCTCTGTCTCTCTCTCTCTCTCTTTCGGTCTCTCTCTCTCTCTCTCTCTCTCTCTTTTCTCTCTTATTCTCCCTTTCCCTTTTTTTTCATTTTATATCCCTCTGTCTCTTTCTGAGAAAAATGAATCTGTCTTTTGTATCTCTATTACTCTCTTTCTCTTCTCTTGTCCGTCTCTTTCTTCTCTCTCTTTTATTGCTCTCTCCCTTTTCTATCTTTCTTTTCTTTCTCTCTCTCTCTCTCGTTCTCTCCCTTTTCTCTCTCTTTTTCTCTCTCTCTATCTATCTATCTCTCCCTCTCTCTTTCTCTCT
>RQTK01000199.1:566401-584179 GCA_003991915.1 Elysia chlorotica
CTACTACTACTACTACTATTACCACCACCACCACCACTACTTCTACTTTTACTTCTTCTTCTTCTTCTTCTACTCCTACTTCTTTTTCTTCTTCTTCTTCTTCTTCTTCTTCTTCTTCTTCTTCTTCTTCTTCTTCTTCTTCTTCTTCTTCTTCTTCTTCTTCTTCTTCTTCTTCTTCTTCTTCTTCTTCTTCTTCTTTTTCTTCTTCTTCTTTGCGTTCATTTTCAATATTCCCAAATCTTTTAAATGTTCAGTTTAGCCTCCTCAATGTAAAAGTGTGGTAGAACATCGGCTTCCGAAGCGAAAGGTCCGGGTTCGAGCCCTGACGATTTCGCTCCCTACTGGTTAGGTCGGTGTCAGTTTAAAGTAGCAGCACATAAAATTGTCAGACGTCAGTCTTGAGGCCCGTCCACAATATAGCCTATATGGTGCTGATCTTGGACGTTAAACCAACTCAACAACAACCTCGGTGTAAGAGACATTCTGTTGTGAGGTTTTCAGTGTAGCCCATAATATTTGCTCCAGTGTTGTATCTGAAAGTCATATTGTTTGCCTGAGCTGGGAATAAGAGTGGCATGCCATGAGGACATGCTTGCATGCTTACAATTCGTATCAAGACTTTTTACTCGCATAATTTTATCTTACCAGGAGTTGTAACTGTAAGTCTATGCCTACTGTGAGTTTGAAACGGTACCTAGACGACCTAGATCTATAGCCACAACAAGAAAAATTCGGAGAAACCCAAATGTAATCCCCTTGTAAACAACAATGTAGGTTATTTGTTGGCCTTGTTACCTCGTGATCTTCTGAGATTGGTTCGAGGCCATCTTGCACCCTAAGCTCTTGTGTTAAAGAACACAGCCCAAACAATTCCGTGGGTTGTGGACCAGTCGGAGGCAAATAGGAGCCAGGCAGAACTAGATCTAGGTCTAATCGGAAAACAAACATCCCTCCATTCCTGGCGGATAAGTATGTAGATCTAGGGGTCCTAAAACATAAGTACAAAGTCGCGTACCTTACGAGTTACGACTCGTTGTAAGAATATGAGAATAAGAAATCCTGCGACAGGTCGTAAGCTATCACAAGATTGTACTTACGACTCCTAGACCGTAATTAACCAGAATAGCTCGTGGATTTAGACGCAAAATAGCGTAACTATCTTCTCTAATTCATTGCATTTAGAATACTATTCCTCTCCACGCGCGGGGGGGCGCGGTAGTCCAGGGGTAGAACATCGGCTTCCGAGTTCGAATCCTGGCTGTTGCGTTCCCTACTGGTTGGGTCGGTGTCAGTATAATGTGACCGGCTGAGACAGATGTCATGGTATCCACGCCTTGTCTCGTGTGTGGCAGCACATAAAATTGTCAGACGTCCGTCTTGGGGCCCGTCCACAATATAGCCTATATATTGCTGTTGTTGGATGTTAAACCAACCCAACCAACCAACCAACCATCCTCTCTCCACGCGCAAGGTTCGCTACAATTTGACAGTCTGTCTGGGTTTTGGAATCTAAAGAATTATGTTTGTCAAAAGAGCCAAAAATAGGACAATAAACAAGGCTTAAACAGTTAAAGCTCCAAGTGGATTTTTGTGGTTTACTGCAAATAGTTTATTTGTTCAGGTTCAAGCTCAGTTTCTTTGTTTTAAATCTTGTTTTCTTTGTGTGATGGCTTGGGGTACGTCTACAATATAGCCTATATAGTACTGGGTTGGAGGTTGAACAACCGAGTCAACTCAACTCAAATCAACTCTTGTGGTGTATGGGTTTTAATCTCTGAAGGTATATACATTTGAAATTTTCAAATTTGCACTGTGTGTTTGGTTGGAAATGGGGAGGATATAGAGACTTTTTTTTTTATTAATGTAATCTGAAAATCTGAGAAAACATTTCAGTATAAAACCGAAAATTCGCCGATTCTCCAAAAGTTTGGGGTTTGTCTTTGTCGATGTTTTTTGTTTTTGTTGTTGCTGTTGTTGTTGTTGTTGTTGTTGTTGTTGTTGTTGTTGTTGTTGTTGTTGTTGTTATTGTTGTTGTTGTTGTTGTTGTTGTTGTTTTTNNNNTTATTATTATTATTATTATTATTATTATTATTATTATTATTATCATTATTATAATTACTAATATTATTATTATTTTGTCACACAATTTTTTTTCTCAATGCATTACTAACAACTAGGTGGAACGAGCCGTCCTCACACCAATAATACTAAGTTGAGTTTAGAGAGGAATAAAAATACGGCTCCTTTTGTTTATTGCTAAGTTACTTTCTTGATCCTTATCACCATCGTCAGAACCAAGGCTTCTATGCCCTTGCGATTTTACACGCTGCTGGCTGGGTCGGTGTCGGTTTCATGTGATCGGCTGAGACAGGAGTCATGGTTACACCCGTCCTGTCTCGAGTGTGGCAGCACATGAAATTGTCAGGCTTCAGTCTTAGGTCCCGTCCAAAGTTTAGTCTATACAGTACTGACGTTGGACGTTAACGCAACTCAACTACAACTACTTTCAGCCGTAGGTTACGTCCGCTTTTATTTAGGTTTATGCCTTTTCATCAATATAACCCCAGGTCGAATGAGCTTGCTTTAGATGAAGGGAAGTAATGAAAACTATCCATTTGACATACAACTATTGGACAATATTTGTCTCTCCTGGTGATGATACAAGCTAATAATGAAACTTTGAAAGCTTCGATGACTGAGAGAACATAATGCTGTTTTTCCCCGCTTTATTTTGGTTTATAAATGAATTGTAAAATAACAAACCTGGAATAAAAATTGCTTTAAAAATAAAATTCTTGCCTGGTAAGGGTAATAGTTTGTCCTGGTGCTAAGAAGTATAAAAAGAGAAGGAAGAAGGCGGAATGATCAAAAAAGTTGGTGCTGTTTTGTTTTCATGCAAAACTTAACAGTGTTGAAAAAGAACTGTTTACTATTAGTTGAAAAAGCTGCGACCGCTTTCCCCGAACCAAGCTCATATTAACGCGAAACGGTTGTTGTTGTTGTTGCTGTTGTTGTTGTTGGTGGTGGTGGTGGTGGTGGTGTTATTGTTGTTGTTTTTATTAATATTTTTATACAATAAAAAGAACATAGCTGAAATTTGAGGGATAAGATTTTGACTTTGTAATGTCTGTGTAAAATATCGATCTTTACCCAGGTTCGAAAGAACCACCGGTAAAAAAATATACATCCAAACAGGAACCCTCATGGTTTTGTTGTTGTTGTTGTTGTTGTTGTTGTTGTTGTTGTTGTTGTTGTTGTTGTTGTTGTTGTTTTTCCTGTTCTTTTGCTTTTTTTTTAATTATTCAAATTAGACACGCCAACTATTACAACTATGTATAACTTATATTCTACAGTCTTGCTTACTGTCGATCAATAATACATAAAAAATATTTTCTTATAAAAAGTAACATTATAAATAAGCAAGGCCTATAACTGTAAAGACACCCATGCCTAAGGTAAAAATATCAACTTTTTTATGCACAATGTGTATGCTTTTTCCACTCAGAGAGATACTGGAGTCACCGATGCTACTACTACTAGTATACAGTATTGGCTGCCGTTAACGTGCTGACGTGCCGTAAAAACAAACTCACTCACCCACAAAATGCTAGCATTAAAAAACTGCAGTAAGAAATAATTTATAATTATTACAAGATCCTATCATCACGCGTCGGATCTTGTCAGTGTTTGTAAACATACACACGCGTGGCACAAACCAGGAGGCTTGACGGCAAGGTTGCCAGTGTGTTTACACCATTGACCTAAAAAATATAGACGGGCTAATGCCCTTGCAACACACAGCACTTTTCGCTACAACAGTGTGTGGCCTCACCCTGAGGCATAAGACCCTCGCGTGTCTTCTGAATGACTTCAGGTATAGTAACAAATCTGCCCGAACCACAGAGTGATATTAATAGACTTTTTCTTTTTTTTTACTTCGTTCGGTGTTCAACATCAGCACTATATAAACCTTATTGTAGAGTGGTCCCTACATTCTGATATTTTTATATGCTGCAACACATGATACTCCTGTCTCGGTCGGTCACATTATTAAACTGACACCGACCCAACCAGTTACAGGGGGGAGAAAGTGGACAAATAAATTTGCCGATCGTGGGATTCGAACCGCGGACATCATTATATGGGACCCAAAACACTCTACCACTTGAGGCAGGAATTTTTCAGATACGAAGTTTTCCTTTACCACTCACTCTTTGTTGCTGAAACATGTTAACCTCACCAAAGTATGCAGTATTTTATATTGAAACATGTTAACCTCACCAAAGTATGCAGTATTTTATATTGAAACATGTTAACCTCACAAAAGTATGCAGTATTTTAGATTGAAACATGTTAACCTCACAAAAGTATGCAGTATTTTAGATTGAAACATGTTAACCTCACAAAAGTATGCAGTATTTTATATTGAAACATGTTAACCTCACAAAAGGCGACCACTAAACCATCGTCCGCACTGACTTATAGACACTCCTACCGTTGTCGCGTCTAGACTGCTAAAGGCTGGAATGGATTTGTTACACACTAGTTTTGACACAGGGATTAAAAGAAAACAAACGTGCAACACTTGTCTTGGTTTCGTCTTTTGTCGTATCTTAATCTCTTGATAACAGCTACAATTTTGTATTTTTAAACTTAATTTGAATTTTGTCTGTTGATATCAGAAAAGAGCACGAAGCTTTCTGAAAAGACGGTTTTAGAGTTTAGACTTTAGAATGTTAGCACTTCACTTCCAACTTTCACTTTGGATTTAGGCCTTGGTTTTGTGAATGCCTGAACAAAACTCTGATTTTTCTGGTCCAAACAAAAAACAATACAAAAAAACAGTTCAACAGGGTACTTTCCACACTATAAAATGAAAAATAAATAGAGAAACTCAATAATGATGGTATAGACAAGGTCAACAACAAATTGCTTTATTTCCATTAGGATGATATATATGAAATAGAATACTCACACGCACGTGTAAATGATGCATGTATTACTCCTCTCGAAGATAAGATAAAAATCAAATAAATAGAATAATTTAATTAAGGGTGTATGGGGACTAATTAATTTTGACTGTCTAACTATACGATTTCAGCACCTTTCAAGAGCTACGGGGGCACACAGAAAGATTCATATTATATCTAAGACACCAAAGAAAACGTGGGGCTGCACCACACCGAGTTTCCAACATTTTCTTTCAGATTCCTTTGACAACGCATTTATCACCTGACAATACATATAACCTAATATTATGGGGTGAAAATTGTGACGTTAACAGTGGATTTAACGTATTAAACGCCCATGCACTAACGTAATTCTCGTTCTAAACACAACATTCCGATTGATTCAAAGCAAGACTTACAAGTGTTAGGGTAACGATAAACTCTATTCGTTAGAACCAACAGCCAACAATGGTTCGTGATGATATCACTATTTCACCCTATTCCGATATGTTATTCATTTGAACACTCATTCATCACTGATGCAATAAAATCACCATTCAAACTTGTGCCCCTTCCCCCACCGCAAAAAAATTTCCAAAGGTTTGATAAGTCTAAAAGATATGTGTTCCGTTAATTCTATATGTATTATATATGTCAGTACATGTACTAAAACTGATAGTTATCGGATAGTGATGTTCTTGCAGAAGATGACATAAATCCCTAGACACAATTATTTCAGTACATGTTCTAGTAAAATGAATAGTCAACATGGTTCTTTGAAAAATCTTTCTCACCTAGATATATACTATTACGTGTTCCTAACCTTATAAGACATTTTTCTTTTACACCTTGATATATGTTAGTACATGCATTAAAACTAATACGTTAAAGATGCATTTTATACTTTGTTTTTAAAAACCCTCTTACTAGAAGAAGAAGAAGAAGAAGAAGAAGAAGAAGAAGAAGAAGAAGAAGAAGAAGAAGAAGAAGAAGAAGAAAAAAAAGAAGATGGTTGGTTGGTTGGTTGGGTTGGTTTAACGTCCAACAGCAGCACTATACAGGCTATATTGTAGACGGGCCCCAAGACGGACGTCTGACAATTTTATGTGCTGCCAAACACGAGACAGGGCGGGGATACCATGACTCCTGTCTCAGCCGATCACATCATACTGACACCGACCCAACCAGTAGGGAACGCAACAGTCAGGATTCGAACTTGGAACCTTTTGCGTCGGAAGTCAATGTTCTACCCCTGGACCACCGCGCCCCCCAGAAGAAGAAGAAGAAGAAGTACAGATAGAGATGGAGAAGAAGAAGAAGAAGAAGAAGAAGAAGAAGAAGAAGAAGAAGAAGAAGAAGAAGAAGAAGAAGAAGAAGAAGAAGAAGAAGAAGAAGAAGGATTTGTGCAAAGTTTGCCGTCTGGAGGTAAAGGATTTGCGAAAAGTTTACCTTCTTGAGTAAAAGATTTGCGAAAAGTTTACCGTCTTAAGGTAAAGGATTTGCGAAAAGTTTACCTTCTTGAGGTAAAGGATTTGCGAAAAGTTTACCGTCTGGAGGTAAAGGATTCGCGAAAAGTTTACCGTCTTGAGGTAAAGGATTTGCGAAAAGATTACCGTCTTGAGGTAAAGGATTTGCGAAAAGATTACCGTCTGCAGGTAAAGGATTTGCGAAAAGTTTACCGTCTTGAGGTAAAGGATTTGCGCAAAGTTTACCGTCTTGAGGTAAAGGATTTGCGAAAAGATTACCGTCTTGAGCTAAAGGATTTTCGCAAAGTTTACCGTCTTTGCGTAAAGGATTTGCGCAAAGCTTACCGTCTTTGCGTAAAGGATTTGCGCAAAGTTTACCGTCTTGAGGTAAAGAATTTGCGCAAAGTTTACCGTCTTAAGGTAGAAGATTTGCGCAAAGTTTGCCGTCTTAAGGTAAAGGATTTGCGCAAAGTTTACCGTCTTGAGCTAAACGATTTGTGTCCGAGTCTGCTATGGGGACTAATTAATTTTGACTGTCTAACTATACGATTTCAGCACCTTTCAAGAGCTACGGGGGCACACAGAAAGATTCACATTAAGATAAAATAGAAAACGTGGGGCTGCACCACACCGAGTTTCCAACATTTTCTTTCAGATTCTTTTGACAAAGCATTTATTACTTGACAATATATGCAAACTCATATTATGAGGTGAAAATTGTGACGTTAACGGTGGGTTTAAAGTATTACAACAACCTAAGGCCCATGCACTAACGTAATTATCAATCTAAACACAACACTCCGATTGTTTCAAAGCAAAGCTTACAAGTGTTAAGGGAGCGATAAACGTTATAAGTTTACCGTTTGGAGCTAAAGGATTTGTGCCCGAGTCTGCTCACCCCCACCCCCCTCTCCCCACCCCAAAACAAAATCCACACACACGCACACACACACACACACCCTGCTTCTCATTCTCAGTCATCAACACTTTTTGGACTCTAAATTGAAGATGATGTTCAGCTCCACACAGATGCAGAAGCCGATGACCAGGGCGTAGACGATCAGGGTGAGGAAGCCGTACGGCGGCGTGAGCGTCCAGTTGCAGATGCGGAGCGACAGGATCAGGTAGACGATGGTGACCACCAGGGTGGACCCTGCTACAAACATTCCCTCGCTGCTGATGGGGTGCCCGACCTCCAGGATGGCGGTCATCATCCAAGGCACGCCTGATCACCAAGAGACAGATAGATAAATAAATAAATGACCAGTGTCACAAAGTTTCACCGCCCAGACAGATAAATAAACAGATTCACAAAGTTTCACCATCCAGGCAGATAAATAAACAGACTCACAAAGTTTCACCACCCAGACAGATAAATAAACAGACTCACAAAGTTTCACCATCCAGACAGATAAATAAACAGACTCACAAATTTTACCACCCAGACAAATAAATAAATGACCAGTCTCATAAAGTTTCACCACCCAGATAGATAAATAAATAGACTCACAAAGTTTTGCCATCCAGACAGATAAACAGACTCACAAAGTTTTGCCATCCAGACAGATAAATAAACAGACTCACAAAGTTTCACCATCCAGACAGATAAATAAACAGACTCACAAAGTTTCACCATCCAGACAGATAAATAAACAGACTCACAAAGTTTCACCACACAGACAGACAGATAAATAAACAGACTCGCAAAATTTCACCACACAGACAGAGAGATAAATAAACAGACTCACGAGATTACATGCAGATAAACAAACAGACTCACAAAGTTTCGCCATCAACACAGATAAATAAACAGACTCACAAAATGTCACCACACAGACAAACAGATAACTAAACAGACTAACAAGATTTCACCACACAGACAGATAGATAAATAAACAGACTCACAAAGTTTCGCCATCCAGACAGATAAATAAATAAACAGACTCACAAAGTTTCACCACCCAGACAGATAAATAAACAGACTCACAAAGTTTAGTTGTTGGTTGTTGTTGAGTTGGTTCAACGTTCAACATCAGCACTATATAGGCTATATTGTGGACGGGCCCCAAAACTAACGTTTGACACTTTTGTTTTCTGCCACACACGAGACAAATAAACAGACTCACAAAGTTTAGACATTTTTAATAATTTTTTATTTCTAATAATACGCATAAAATATATTATATATTTACTACTTTTTTCTTTTTGTTTTATTCCTATTTAAGGTGTCAATTGTACAATTGTTCCTGGATGTATGATATTCAGATTTCTCCTTCGGGGTTTAAACAATGACTAAAATCTGTGAGCAGATTTCACATTCTCATGATTCTTGGAGAATCCTAATCCATAAGGAGATTTACTCTCTCTCTCTTTCTCTCTCTCTCTCTCTCTCTCTCTCTCTCTCTCTCTCTCTCTCCTCTCTCTCTCTCTCTCTCTTTCTCTCTTTCTCTCTCTTTCTCTCTCTCTCTCTCTCTCTCTCTCTCTCTCTCTCTCTCTCTCTCTCTCTCTCTCTCTCTCTCTTTACCTTCGCCCTTACTCGCTGGATCCCTCTCTCTCTTTCTCTCTCTTTCGCCCTCTTTCTCTCTCTCGATTTAGACACGGTGTGTTATTTTTGGTCTAGCTCTAGAATCTATATGTTAGATCTAATTCAAAGCTACCTTTGTCTAAATGCAGATGTCTACTCTAGATTTAGGTCTAATCCAGATTTTGTGGTGACCACTAAACCATCGTCCGCACTGACTTATAGACACTCCTACCGTTGTCGCGTCTAGACTGCTAAAGGCTGGAATGGATTTGTTACACACTAGTTTTGACACAGGGATTAAAAGAAAACAAACGTGCAACACTTGTCTTGGTTGTCGTATAACACACAGACAGATAAATAAACAGACTCACAAAGTTTCATCATATAGACAGATAGATAAACAGACTTACAGAGTTTCACCACACAGACAGATAGATAAACAGACTCACAAACTGGGTCTAAAGGCCTAATCTGCTTGAAGGACATAATTATTTGATTGACCTGAAGTTCCCGAGGCTAAATGCCTAATATACTCAAAGAAAATATTTGATTGGCTTCACGTTCCCTACACTTTAGATTAAACCTACTCGAAAGAAATTCTTGATTACCTTGACGTTCCCTAGACTTGAGATTAAACCTACTCAAAGGAAATCTTACATTCGCTTAACGTGCACTATACCATAGGCTTAACCTGCTTAAAAGGAATATTCGAATAGTCTTAACGTTCCCTATGCTCTAAGCTAAATTGCTCTAAGTCAAGGGAAATATTTGATTAGTTTTACATTCCTTGATTTTTTTTTTTTTGAAGAATCTTAATCTTTGCAAATACGAGGGCCTTCAGCAGAGATTTAAACCACAACCATACTGCATTCTCGAGCGTCAAGAGTACTACTTACTACACACATGCACACCTGTCTTAATTGGTGAGAATGAAGTGGACCTAAGGGAGTACCAGCAGCCTCTATCTCCGCAAGGCTAAGTCCGTTTGTCGAATTCTTTCTGTCATTCACACTCTCTCTCTCATCCCCTTTCTCTCTCTCTTTCCCTCATTCTCTCTCTCTCTCTCTCTCTCTCTCTCTCTCTCTCTTTCTCTCTCTCTCTCTCCTCTCTTCTCTCTCTCTCTCTCTCACTCTTTCTCTCTCTCTCTTTCTCTCTCTTCTTTTTCTCTAGCAATCTAGCCATCTGTCTACCTATCTATCTATATATCTATCTCTTTTCTCTCTCTCTCTCTCTCTCTCTCTCTCTCTCTCTTTATCTCCTCTGCCTCTCTTTTTCTCTCACTCTTTCGCCAGCTATTTCTCTTCAGCCTCTCTCTATATATCATCCTGTTTATTTCGCTCTCTCTCTCTTTATGTATATCTCTATCTCTCTCACTCTCTCTCTTTCTCTCTCTCTTCTCCCTCTACTTTTTAATATTCTCTTTCTCTTTTCCTCCGCTCTTACTCATTGTATCCCCCTCTTTTTTTGTTTTCGTCATCTATCTATATCTGTTTTTCTCGCGCCCCTTCTCGCCTCCTCTGCTCATGAACCTTCTGTCTATCTCTCTATCTCTCTATATTACCCTCTCTGTTCATCCGCATCTCTCTCTATCTCTCTCTTTCTCTCTTCCTCCCGTATTCTCTCTCTCTCTCTTCCTCCCTTTCTCTCTCGTCCTCCCTTTCTCTCTCGTCCTCCCTTTCTCTCTCTCTTCCTCTCTCTCTATCTCTTTCTATCTCCTTATCTCCATCTTTGGCGTTCTTTCTCTCAAACAAACCAATGGTACCAGAGACCGCTTTGTTCCAAGAGACGGACCTTTTAAGTGTGAGTCCTCAGACAGGCATGTGTACTCACCTAGGCAAAGTAAAATGTCGAACACGTTGCTACCTATAGCGTTGGAGACAGCCATGTCTCCGAAGCCTGGAAATAGGGAGAACAGTTCTCGATAAATTGAGTATCATTACGATGTTATCCGCTAAAGACAATCTACATGTATGGGTTTGTGTGAGGGCAATTCAGGAACATTTTTTTTTTTAAAGCATCAGTCATACAATTAATCAAACCTCACTTTTCTTTTGTGTGTATGTGTGTATGTGTGTGTGTGAGTCCGCGCTGACTTTCATCGTTTTTGGTTGAGTTTCGTTGTAAGATTTTATTTTTTCTTTCTATTTCTCACGTATCGTTTAAATAATTATTGTGTTTATGTGCAAAATGTCACAGTCAATGTTATTTTAACTTTGCCTTTTTTTCTTAGTAGGCCTATAATTTGTCAAATATTGATTTTATATGTAAATCCTATTGCAATCAAATATCGTATATCCAGAAGTTACATATTTACATGTAAAGACTGTTTTGCAGTCATAAGTTACTGGCTTATTTTAACCCTTTCACGACGCGGCACTAGACATCCTCGTGTCAAACAGCATATCACTAACTTGTTGCTGCAGTACTAGACATTCTAACCTCGACTGAACTTCCCATTGGAAAAAGGGGGGGGGGGGGGGGGGGGGGCGGTGGCCCTGGCGCAGAACTTCGGCTTCCAATTTAAAAGGTCTGTGGTTCGAGGCCTGGCGATTTGGCTCCCTACTGGTTGGGTCGGTGTCAGTTTAATGTGATTTGCTGAGACAGGAGTCATGGTATACCCGCCCCGTCTCGTGTGTGGCAGCACATAAAATTGTCAGTCGTCATTCTTGGGGTCCGTCCACAATATAGTCTATATAGTGCTGATGTTGGACGTTAACCCAACTCAACTTAACTTCCATTGGAAATGCGATGCGATACTGTCTAGGGCCAGAAATAAACTAGTTTCACCCTCAGAAATGAGAGCGGTCAAAGGGAAGGAATCGTGTAATATGTTACTATAAATACCACTTTCGTTTAGTTACGTTACCATGTCACATGGGACTTATAGGCTTAACATAATCTCGTCCTGATGGGAAAAAAGAGGGCTAGCGCCAATGTCTTGTAAAGGTTAATAATACACATGTCATAGACTTGAAAGCAGAAATATAGCATGTTTTGAAAAGAGTTTAATAGATTGGTTGTAACCAATACGATCTTCGTCTTTTCCTTCTCCTGTTCCTGTTCTTAAGTAAATTATCAAAACAATAGTGTGCATATTAACTTTTTTCAAGTCACTGCAAAAGATAGAGGGGTAAAACCAATGATAGGACAACAACAATAGAAATTGTTTTTTATAACATCGGTAAAAAAAAAAGGCGTATATTTCTTCATTTTAAGGACATTGCTGAAATTATCACTAGACCTAGCAAATAAAAAAAGGTATAACGAAAAAAAGAATTTGAAATTATGAATTAAGAAGTAATTTTAAGTTCCATTGCCGAGAAAAGTGTTGTGAGAATATAAATTTGGGATTTCGAACCCGGAACCACAAAGAACCGGTGGCGAGAATGTAAAAATCGAACTGCAGCCAAAACAAATATCGGAGAAAAAAAACTTGAGAAATCGAACAAGGAACAATAAAGAACCGGTAAAAATATTAATTTCATAACCGAACCTGGAACAACTAACTGTCGAAATATTATGATAATCGAACCCGCCCGGAACAAACAAAAAGCGGTATGAACAGAATGAGAACCGAATCGGGAACTACAAGTACAAAGAATCGGTTGGAACAAATATGAGAATCGAACCGGGGACCGCTGGGGCGCTCACTCACCGTCTCTGGCGACGAATATGCTGGACAGGCAGTCCGGAACGCTGGTCCCGGCCGCCAAGATGGTCAGTCCAGTAACTGTGTCCGGGATGTTAAGACCCCAGGCTGAATGGGGACAGATGGACACAGTCATGGACAGTTAAATGGTTATGTCGCGGTAGAGCTCGGTTATCAAATTGCAATGCACTAAAGAATTTGAAAGTAATTTTCTCTCTCTCTCTCTCTCTCTGTCTGTCTCTCTCTCTCTCTCTCTGTCTCTCTCTCTCTCTCTCTCTCTCTCTCTCTCTCTCTGTCTCTCTGCCTCTCTGTCTCTCTCTCTCTGTCTCTCTCTCTATCTCTCTCTCTCTCTCTCTCTCTTCTCTCTCTCTCTTACTCACTCTCTCCCTCCTGGTTTAACGTCTCCTAGATTCCCCTGGGGGATCCTATACAACGAGATGAATTTGAGAGTTGCAGTGATATTCTATTTATAGACTAGATGATAGGCTAAGCAACGAGTCCGCCATGAGACACACAGGAAGATCCCGCCAATGGAGATAAGACCCTCCCTCCCAGCTCTGGTCTTGCGGTGATCCTTAATTTGCCTTTTTTATGTTGTTTTTTGTTGTTTCGTTTTGGTTTGATTTTTTTTTTTTGGGGGGGGGCATAATTTAATATTTCAGGCTTAGAAGAGAAAAAGTGAGCTAGATTCAAGAAGGTTCGAGAGTGTACTCGAATAATCTAAAAGCGGGCCTAGAAATTTCTAAATCTAAGCGTTCTGTATGTAAGAAGAGAGCGCGACATTGTTGATGGTTTTAGTAAAGCGAGAAGTATTCATACCTAGCGCTAACGGGTTATGCTCATGTTGTCACATTTTGTCGCAGTGAACGCTGTTATTTTGCTGTTGTTTAGATCTATTATAAAACTCGATAGATTGGCAAGCATTAATTTAGATCTACACATTTTAGCTGTATTCTTAACCCTCAGAAAGGATGTTTATTAATAAAGTTAAATTGTTACGTTTCTAGAAAGAATTTCTAGCATCTATTATTTCATTAATGTGAAAACAAGATAGTGTGTCCGAATCATTGTGAAATAAATTAAACATTTTGGCCTGTAACAGGCACCCCCTTTATCGAATCAACGCCACAATGTTATAGTTTATAATCTAAAAAGATGAGTCTCGCTACACTCTAACTGATGTGAACACAAATTAAATCTTGTATCTCTCCGTACGTTTATGTGTGGGTGAAGTCTACCACTGCGTGATGATATTTCATAACGAGGAAAGAGGGGGTGTTTGTCATCTTTCAGTACGTGTCTGATTTTTAAGAGAAGTGTTTCAAATAAAGTTCACCGACAGATGGTAAGTGGGTATTTGATATCTCTCATGCCTTTTTCACAATCATATCCAAAGTGCTTTCTATCATTTAGTGTAATATTTCCACCCCACTAATTTAGGCCCAATGTAAGAATACTTTGGAATGTGGCATTGTAAAACATGTTAATCAGGTAATTTTGGACTCAAGGATTTCAGTTTTCTTAAATAAAGTCTTTGGTTTCTCTTGTGAATAGAATTAACACGGGTGTGCCGGTAGCGTTTGTTCGAAACAGCAAAGAACGATTGGTACCATCTGTTCCAGAACTGTAAATGGCCACTTAGGCTCTCACTCTAAACTATCAGTTATTTAAAGATATAACATCGTCGTACCAATAACTTTATTCTATAAACTACATGTATACATGTATACAGCCAGATGGGACAATTGACTTTTTTTTCAATTTTTCACGTTTCTCGGATCTTTTTCGTAAACGTGAATAAATGCACCTGTTCAGATAAACAAAAAACGTTCCCTAGAAGATGCTAGCAAAACTTACCTGCAACAGACATAGCCCAAACCATGAAGTAACTGTAAACGGCGAGGTAGACCACAGATAGGGCAAAAGGTATCATGTAGAATCTCGACTGCCAGGAATTCTGGTAAGAGACACAAGAACGTCTACTGATTCATAACACAGGTTTATTTATAGAACATACTACCATTTTATTTTAAGAATGAAACAATAAACCTCTGGTTAACCAAAACAACCCATAAAACCACTGACTTTATGAGAGTAACCTTCTCAAACCAGGGCAGGGCCTACGACCCTTTGCAACCTATATCTGGCATTGGTCTATGGTCAGTTGAGTTAGTTGATTTTCACGTCCAACATCAGCGCTATATAGACTATATTGTGAACGGGCCCCAAGACGGACGTCTGACAATTGTATGTGCTGCCAGACACAAGACAAGGCGGGGATACAATGACTCCTGTATCAGCCAGTCACATTATGCTGACACCGATCCAACCAGTAGGGAACGCAACCGCCAGGATTCGAACTCGGTACCTTTTGCGTCGGAAGTCGATGTTCTACCCCTGGACCACCGCGCCCCCCTCTATGGTCAAATGCGCTAAGATTAAATGAAATATAGATCTAGATGTATCTAGAAATATATCTAGATATACCTAGGATACAAGTGGGTGGTACATGGATTCTGATCTAAGTCAAGAAGGTTTTTTATATGAGGAAACTGGCTAATAACATCTGATATCCCCGCACCGTCTCAGTGTGGCAGCGCGTAGAATTGTCAGGTATTACTCTTGGCTTCCGTCCACGATATAGCCTAGCTGCTGGCGTTGGTCGTAAAAAAAACAAGTGAAAAAACAATCAACCAAACATTGAAACAAACCTCCAGCTGCCGTGTATGCTTACCTGTATCCAGCTGTTTGGTAGGTATGCTTACCTGTATCCAGCTGTTTGGTAGGTATGCTTACCTGTATCCAGCTGTTTGGTAGGTATGCTTACCTGTATCCAGCTGTTTGGTAGGTATGCTTACCTGTATCCGGCTGTTTGGTAGGTATGCTTACCTGTATCCAGCTGTCCGGTAGGTATGCTTACCTGTATCCAGCTGTCCGGTAGGTATGCTTACCTGTATCCGGCTGTTTGGTAGGTATGCATACCTGTATTTGGCTGTTTGATAGGGATACTTACCTGTATCAGCTTGTCCAGTAGGAATGATTACCTGTATCGGGCTGTTTGGTAAGGGTGATTACCTGTAAATGACTGTTCGGTAGGTGTGATAACCTGTATTTGGCTGTCCAGTAGGGATGATTACCTGTATCCAGCTGTTTGGTAGGGGTGCTTACCTGGATCAGCTTGTTCGATAGGGGTGATTACCTGGATCAGCTTGATCGATAGGGGTGATTACCTGGATCCGACTGTTTCCGTAGGTGTGCTTACCTGTATCCAGCTGTCTGGTAGGGATGATTACCTGTATCCCACTGTTTGGTAGGTGTGCTTACCTGTATCCGGCTGTCCGGTATGGTGAATGCGTGAATCACCGTGACTGGCAACACCATGATCCAGTACATTCTGGATATGCAGCCCTCGGGAAACTCAAGGGGGTTCTCGTACTCGGCGACTGGCGGGTCAGGAACAAAAAAAAGGAGGAGGCAGTTGGAGCAGATGAAGGAGTGTTAATGAAGCGGTGGGTTCAATCTTTTTATTTTCCTCCGAATACTGTTTGCTCTTGTTAGAAAACCCAATTGAACATTTCGACTGTTACAGTGTTAGTAATACAGATTTACAAATACGTCATCCATCATGAAACCTATAGATCGAAAAATGCCTTTGGTCTCTATTCATAGTAGACTGTTGCTTTAAGTTTGTTTAAAAGCATTTTATGCTCGATATGAACACCTTTGTTCTGAAGATTCATAGAAAGAAAAAATCTAAATGGTTCTACGTGCATCTACATTTGATACTGTGAATACGGTTCAATTGAGCACATTAATTTTGATGGTTAACATATTTCAAATTTGAGTAGTTTAGTGGCTGTATGTATAACATCAAGGTAACATAAGACTCGTCGTAGGCCTTCTTACTCAACGATTCTAGGTATAGTTCTACATTGAGTTTTGTAGTCCAGTTATTGAGTTTTTGTTGAGTTGGTTTAACGTCCAACATCAGCACTATATAGGCTCTATTGTGGACGGGATCCAAGACTGACGTCAGACAATTTTATGTGCTGCTACACACGAGACAGGGCGGGGATACTATGACTCCTGTCTCAGCCGGTCACATTATATTTTGTGCTCGATATGAACACCTTTGTTCTGAAGATTCATAGAAAGAAAAAATATAAATGGTTCTACATGCATCTACATTTGATACTGTGAATACGGTTCAATTGAGCACAAATAATTTTGATGGTCAAATTGGAGTACTTTAGTGGCTGTAGGTATAACATCAAGGTAACGACTCGTCGTAAGCCGTATTACTCAACGAGTCGTAAGCTAGTGCGACGTTGTACTTTCGGCCCTTTGTATAGTTCTACAATGAGTTTTGTAGTCCAGTTGTTGAGTTGGTTGAACGTCCAACATCAGCACTATATAGGCTCTATTGTGGACGGGATCCAAGACTGACGTCAGACAATTTTATGTGCTGCCACACACGAGACAGGGCGGGGATACCATGACTCCTGTCTCAGTCGGTCACATTATACTGACACCGACTCAGCCAGTAGGGAATCGTCAGGATTCGAACTCAGACTTTTTGCGTCGGAAGCCGATGTTCTACCCTAGGACCACCGCGCCCCCCTCTATGGTCAAATGCGCTAAGATTAAATGAAATATAGATCTAGATGTATCTAGAAATATATCTAGATATACCTAGGATACAAGTGGGTGGTACATGGATTCTGATCTAAGTCAAGAAGGTTTTTTATATGAGGAAACTGGCTAATAACATCTGATATCCCCGCACCGTCTCAGTGTGGCAGCGCGTAGAATTGTCAGGTATTACTCTTGGCTTCCGTCCACGATATAGCCTAGCTGCTGGCGTTGGTCGTAAAAAAAACAAGTGAAAAAACAATCAACCAAACATTGAAACAAACCTCTTGCCGAGCACTACCAACCGTGTTGTGATTACCTGTATCCAGCTGTCCGGTAGGTATGCTTACCTGTATCCAGCTGTTTGGTAGGTATGCATACCTGTATTTGGCTGTTTGATAGGGATACTTACCTGTATCAGCTTGTCCAGTAGGAATGATTACCTGTATCGGGCTGTTTGGTAAGGGTGATTACCTGTAAATGACTGTTCGGTAGGTGTGATAACCTGTATTTGGCTGTCCAGTAGGGATGATTACCTGTATCCAGCTGTTTGGTAGG
>RQTK01000199.1:594367-609834 GCA_003991915.1 Elysia chlorotica
CAGACAGACAGACAGACAGACAGACAGACAGACAGACAGACAGACAGACAGACAGAAAAACAACGACAGAGAAAGACAGAGACCCAGAAACAGAGACACGGAGACAGGGAAAGAGTCAGAGACACACATGTTAACAGAAAGACATCAGACAGAGACAGATAGAGAGACAGACAAATACAGAGAAAGATTGACACATAAACAGAGACAAAGAGACTGGGAAAGAGACAGAGACACACAGACAGACATTTTAACAGACAGGAAAACAGGCAGATAGTCTGACAGGCAAAACATTATATAGAGAAAGAGAAAGACAGAAACAGTGACGTAGAAAGAAAAGACGGGAGAAGGGAGGGAGAGAGATAGAGTTGTGGGTAAGACTGAGGTAAGAGCACGATAGGACGAAAAAATAGGCATCAGATACAGAGAAAGATGGAAGCTGGAAAAATAGGTGCTCCACAAAGAAAGGAAGAGAGGGGAAGGAAGAGAGAGAGATAGAGGGGGAGGGGGGAGGGGGGACAGAGTTAGAAAGAAACAGTAAGTGAAGAGTCACAGACAGACAGACAGACATACAGACAGACAGAAACAGAGACACAGAGATAGAAAATAAAACAAACAGATAACGAGACATTATATTATAGTGACAGATACAGAGACGGACAAACAGAGAAAGAGAGGGGGGGGGCAGAAAGATACAGAGGGAGAGAGAGAGAGAGAGAGAGGGAGAGAGAGAGAGAGAGAGAGAGAGAGTAAAATTGGCTTAATAGTTATATTTTGCTATGATGTTGTTGTTTTTTTCCTGTAAAAGAATTCGCCAACTTTCTTGTACAATATCCTATCCTATTTGTAAAATTATGACAATTTGAGATCTGGAGAATTTTAGAAGCGAAATAGGAAATTTTACAATTGCGGCGACCAACTTATTATGGTCTATGCGTTCGAGCGGTTTTGTTACCGATGACGGAGGTGCAGAACTCGGGGGCTGAACTGGCTGCAGCCATGAACGTTGCCCCGGCAACATCCGCCTCCAACTTCAGGTCTGGCCAGAGGGGGCGGAGACAAGAAAAACGATCGTTTCGTAAAAAGAACTAGAAAGAAAGGTTTCGTAGATCTAAAATAAACATATTTCAAAATGTACATGTTAAATTTTGACAATACGCAGATTTTAATGTGAATTTTTTAAGTAAATTAGTAAATTGAAACGGTAAACAGAGGGAGTGGCTAGGGAAAAGTAAACCCCAAAAGTTATAACTTAGTACGAAGGTTTTAAAGTGAGTTTCTAAACTAAGGGTGGGAAAGAAAAGAGGATCAGTTCGCAAACACGAAATCGTATAGACTACAAAGAGTTAACACTTGCGATTTAAATGGGCGTTTGTTTTTTTTTTAAACGGGTGAAAACAAGAAAAAAATATATATATGTACAGTAACAAAATCACATCGTTATACAATTTAAAACTGATTTAAATGATTTCAAAATAATGTGAGTTCTAAAATAAATTGAAAATGTAAGGATAATAAAGATGGTGGGGGGAAAAAAGATGGAAAAACTTAACGTTTCGTAGACTTAAACAAAATCATACACGTTATTACGAGGTGGGAGGGTTTGAAATGTGAGTCTCTAAAAATTAGTACGAGTGGAAACAAGAAAAAGAAAAATTAATGTTTCGTAGACTAAAATAAAATCATTAAGTTAAACCTGGACAATTTAGAACAGAGTAGATTTTAAATGTGATTTTATAAAAATAAATTGTTAAGATGGACAGAGGGAGAAGGATGGTGGATAAAGAAAGGAAAGGAACGTATCATAAAATCAAATATAGTCATACAATTTTTAGCTGGGTTTACATGTGGGAATTTTAACAGGAGTAGCTTATGTACAAAAAAAAACGGGTGGAAACAAGTAAAAAAGGAACGTTTCGTACAAAAGCATATTCAAATTAAAACTGAGAGTGTGGATTTTCATTGCGAGTTTATGAAAGAAACTGAAAAAAAAGAGAAAAATACGGAGATATATAGAAAAAAAGAGGGGGGGGGCGGGAAGAAAGAAAAAACAGGTACTTTATTTATCTTGACATAAAAACGAGTTTTTGTTTGTTTGTTTTTACGGCACGTCAGCACGGTAACGGCTATGTTCTATCTAACATTCAATAAACCAGCTGTTTATTGGCTGTTACTCATAAATAATTATGATAAAACACCTTTGACATACGTCAACCAGTACTGATCTGATAACTGATGATATGACTGTAACCGCCTGTACTCGACAAACCATTAGAAGAATCACGGTAACCTTTAGCCAATACTCAACAAACCATTAGAAGAATCACGGTAACCTTTAGCCAATACTCAACAAACCATTAGAAGAATCACGGTAACCTTTAGCCAATACTCATCAAACCATTAGAAGAATTACGGTAACCTTTAACCATTGCTCAACAAACCATTAGAAGACTTACGGTAACCTTTAATTGTAATCACCAGCACGATGAGCGAAGCGTAGCATGCGGAGACCATGATAAACTTGTACTTGCGGCATTTAGACCTGTACCGGAGGCCACTTTGGAAGAATGCCTTGGAACAACAGTTGGATGTGTCTGGGGATTTGGGGGAGGGGTCACTCTCTGTTCTGAGGAGGGGTGTTTTTTCCTCCTGGTGCACAGAACTAGACTTGGACACATCGGATATCTCAAGTTCAAGCGGCGGGGAGGTGTCTAATGTCTCCGAACAGAGCTTGCGCCTGGTCAGCTCCAAGTCGCCGCGGACGCCCGCTGTTTTTGAGGCTGGAGTGCTGTTGACAAGACGGCCTATCTGCTCCTCAGGTGCAATGGCTATGGATGCTGGGCAACCTTCAAGGGCGTCGCCAACAGCGTCCAGGGGGGAGGCAATACCCTGTTGGTCCCTTCCACTACTGTTTGCGTTGCGTGGGCCGACTTTAGCCTCACCGTTGGAAGAGTTAAGTGTTTTGAAGCGAGGGCCATCTTTCCTCTCCTTAGCTGTCTTTCCTTCGGCCTCATGAGGCGAACTCAGCAACAAGGTTGCGTCCCTAGTGCAATCGTTCTTGCCTTTATCTAAATGCTGATTAGGACCGTCTCCCAACAAATAGGAGTGCACAAACCATTAGAAGAATTACGGTAACCTTTAGCCAATGCTTTACAAACCATTAGAACAATTATGGTTACCTTTAGCTAATGCTCTACAAACCATTAAAAAATCACGATAACAGTAAGTCAGTAATCAACAAACAACAAGGAGAATTTCTGTAACTGCTGGACAGTACTCAAAACACTAAAAAAAATTGCGGCAATAGCTATTAGAAGAACCATGTTAACCGTTAGCCAAAACACAAGAAACTAGTAGAACACTTATTTACAGAAGCCGTTCGCAGTTCACCATAAACTAATAGAACAATTATTATTTACGGAAGTCGTTAGCCAGTACACAACAAACTAATGAAACAATTATTATTTACGAAAGCCGTTAGCCAGTACAAAACAAACCAATAGAACAATTATTTACGGAAGCCGTTAGCCAGTACACAACAAACCAATAGAACAATTATTTACGGAAGCCGTTAGCCAGTACACAACACGCTAATAGAACAATTATTTACGGAAGCCGTTAGCCAGTACACAACAAACTAATAGAACAATTATTTACGGAAGCCGTTAGCCAGTACACAACAAACCAATAGAACAATTATTTACGGATGCCGTTAGCCAGTACACAACAAACCAATAGAACACTTAATTACGGAAGCCGTTAGCCAGTACACAACAAACCAATAGAACAATTATTTACGGAAGCCGTTAGCCAGTGCTTAACGAACCGGCATTTACTTGTCGGGCCTTTACTTGTTTACCTATCGCCATGTCCCTTCTCACCTTCACAGATGTGCTCTAGCGCGGGAACGAAGTAAATATCGCAGATGGCGGCTATCGCGGCGAATGTGTACATGCCGATTAACACATGCACTATCCAGCCGCCGTTCATGAAGGCGTCATAGCTCATGATGCGGATCTCGTTGTGGTCTCTGTCGAATTTCGGGGGGCATTTGGTTTCATTGCTCACATCAGTCGCCCCAAGCGCAATTTCTGGTGTAAGAGGAAAAAAAAAGAAAGAAACAAAGAAAGCAGTAGAAAAGTGCTACTTGTTTGACAAATTGGGCGTTAGCATAATCATTATTAATCATACCCCCATAGAAGTTCGATAACTTTATGTGGGATCTTTTATTTTATACTAATCCTTCTCGTATCAATGTGTTTTTAGTTCTTATATAAACCAATCAGTGGTTAGAGATGATTTGCGGCCAAACCAATTTAGTGTAATAAAGGGTTAAAAGCTCCAGAATGCACAGACATTTTAATATTAACTTGCTCTGTCGGCATACAAAGCAGTCCGTCTCATTGCATTAAATTATTACTCTCGATGTAATACACCGCACCACTCTGCAATGTCGAATATTATTATTGAAAAGCAACCACAGTTATCCACTATAGGCGTACTTTTGTTTGATATTTTATCTTCCTTTCTGTCTCCATTAGCACAATACCTATTTCTCTCCTCCTACGTTAGGCAATAGGGTTGCAGGACTAACAAGATGTTTATAATATTGATTTGATGTTACGTTTGTTTCACAAAAAGTCCGTATTTTCTTTTTTTTTTTTTTACAATTAAACATAACCAAAAAACGAACCATAGCCTTCAAATCACCGTGTTATATTTAACGTAAAAGAAAGGGCACCTTACCTGCATCTCGTCTCAACCTCAATTCCAGCTCATCTAAGATGAGATCACTATGACCAGCTTCCTCCATATCCCGTGGCTGCGCTCTCAGATTCCTTATTGTAATCACCAGCACGATGAGCGAAGCGTAGCATGCGGAGACCATGATAAACTTGTACTTGCGGCATTTAGACCTGTACCGGAGGCCACTTTGAAAGAATGCCTTGGAACAACAGTTGGATGTGTCTGGGGATTTGGGGGAGGGGTCACTCTCTGTTCTGAGGAGGGGTGTTTTTTCCTCCTGGTGCACAGAACTAGACTTGGACACATCGGATACCTCAAGTTCAAGCGGCGGGGAGGTGTCTAATGTCTCCGAACAGAGCTTGCGCCTGGTCAGCTCCAAGTCGCCGCGGACGCCCGCTGTTTTTGAGGCTGGAGTGCTGTTGACAAGACGGCCTATCTGCTCCTCAGGTGCAATGGCTATGGATGCTGGGCAACCTTCAAGGGCGTCGCCAACAGCGTCCAGGGGGGAGGCAATACCCTGTTGGTCCCTTCCACTACTGTTTGCGTTGCGTGGGCCGACTTTAGCCTCACCGTTGGAAGAGTTAAGTGTTTTGAAGCGAGGGCCATCTTTCCTCTCCTTAGCTGTCTTTCCTTCGGCCTCATGAGGCGAACTCAGCAACAAGGTTGCGTCCCTAGTGCAATCGTTCTTGCCTTTATCTAAATGCTGATTAGGACCGTCTCCCAACAAATAGGAGTGCCCAGATTGTGAGGAGGCTTGACCTGATGTGTGTGCAAGCCCAGAACTAGGTCTAGTGCCAATACTAACGCCGTCTGTTGGGGCTGCGGGGGAAGGATCAGAATTCTGCTGAGCTGTGTGGACAACATCGCAAAGAGATCCAAACTCTGCTGTGGACGTGGAAGGATGTTTTGCCTGAGAACCGTCGTCTACAGGTGTGGTTGGTTTCCCATCTCCAGTGCGAAAAACCTTATCCCATGGTGTCCATTGCCCGGAGCTATCCTTTTCCATTATGTCCGCGCGTATACCAAGATGTCACAAAGTCGCCTCTTGTTTGTCGACGCTTGCTGATTTTGAGGAGTAAGTTGGGCATATTGGCCCAGAAGCTACATTGAAGAATCACGGGAAGAACTTGTGTGATAATTCTTCAATTGATGATTTAATACGCGGATAGGGACATTTCTTAGTAGGAGCTGTGTAAGGAAGTAGACACAAATCGGAAAATGTGTTTTATTAGAAACGCATAACGATGTTATCTTATTATTCGTGAACTGGTGAAATTATTATCGGCCATAACTACTCAAGGTACAAACTTAAAATTTAGATATATTGGTACCTTGGAATTTTCTGAATGTTTTAGGCTGGTTCGTTTATCTTTCATGATGACGCATAAAACATTATTAGGTTTTAGACATTGAAAATGTTTCGTCGATCAAGCAGCCATTGCTGATTTTTATCTCAGTTAGCTAATCGTAAGTGAAGGCGGGCTAGGTTCAAATGGGTGCGGGGCTCTGCCAGGGTTATAATATTTCAATAGTTCAGATTTCTTGGCGTTACTACAACCATAAATATTATTGTTTTCTTAAACCCATTCAATGTCAACACTATCACTTATAGATCTATATAATATATTTGTTGTCTTTCCGTTCGACATGTTCACGTGCGGGGCTCTGCCCGGGTGATAAAACAGAATTTTAGATTTATCGAATGGGGATCTTTCGGGGTTTAAAAACATTCGAACCCAATTTAAATTCTATAATGGACCTACGTCGACTATCACCGAAAAAGAATGGATCTAAAATAAATTAATGTCTACAAATAAATCCTGTCAATATCCTAGCGTGAGTTATCAAGACTATTGATATGTCTACAACTATGTTTTACCATTTTAGTTGCGCATAGTGTCCCAAAATCCAAGCTTTATCTCTATTAGTAATAAGTATAACCTTAAAAAAAAACATTTTATATCCGTACAGTGTCCCAAAACCTGAGCGAAGTCGAGCATCCCAGCTAGTTTCCTCTATAAAAGACCAAAAGTTTATGTTACAAATTAAAACTAAATAGTATGTTTACAATAGATATCGCTGGCTTTAATAAGTGTCGCCAAATATTTTAAAAGATTAAAAAGCAGTCTAAAAGACAGAAATAAAAAACACCAACCTATATTGTGGATGAAGTTTTGCTTTGTTGCATTGCAAAGAGATATAGGTACATAATAATATTTTTTTCAATCAGTCGCTTAATCTAGAAGAGATTTATGAAAACCATAGGCTGAACTTTATTCTCTGTACACTATCAGTCACAATTAGTAATTAATAACACGGAAGTGTTTTGTTTGTTGTTGTTTTTTTTTATTTTTTCCAATCATTTTGCACATAAAAAGATAATGTTTGCATGTAAATTAGACTGTCAAATCGCTCTAGATCTAGACTAGAAGATGGATATAAATTACTGTGGCATATTTTACGTACACTGTATGTAATTTTTTTTTTTTTGAAATCTTTTTCAGAATCTTTCCGACGTAAAAGTCGATATATCAAGGTGCCGATTTTGGGCTCTAGTTTAGAATCCGTTCTTAAAAATAAGCGAATATGAAGGCCACCGACGAGTCGCAAGCTACTGCTACGTTGTACTTGCGATCCTACAGATGTAATGATATTTTTTTTATACCCGAAGTTACTGAGCATATAGATTCTAGATCTAGGAATAATGACCAGTAATGAGAGATTCATAAAGGGATCAAAGTACATGTACATCATTGCGGTAGCCTACTACTAGTACTTGTCGTAAGCCTTCTTATTCACATAGCTTAAGGCGAGTCGTAATCTTACCACAACGTTGTACTTACGGCTTTATATTTAATCAAGATCAAGAGTTAGACCTACATCTAGGCCTTCGTAAAAGTTTTATATTGCAGAGGTGCAACCGGATATAGATCTACTTACAAAGAAGGAAAACTAAAGAATACGTGAAAATAAAGTATCAACCTAGATATAAAAAGAATTTTCTTAAAGGCATATAATTAAATGGAATGTGGTTATTTATAGCTATTATCTTTTTCTTTGTTTTTCATTCCAATATGCATTTTTCTTAGTTACCTTGATGGTTCATTTCCGGCTGCTAAAACCAAACGTCATTCCCTACATCCTCAAAGGAGGTAAAAGTTTTTGGTTTGAGAGTGCAGCCATTGTTTATTTCCTATTATTTTATTTTGTTTTCATTTATTTTCTATTATTTTAATTTGTTTTGAAAATTTATTTTCTATTATTTTAATTTGTTTATTTCCTATTATTTTAATTTGTTTTAATTTATTTTCTATTATTTTAATTTGTTTTGAAAAGCATATATAAACAATGTTATCCAATTACCAAATCGGATCAAAAGATACAGCATTCTTTTCAAATGCGAGAGAAATTATGCTTAGAGTACCATTGAAGGTACACGATTACATACTAAAACTAAAAACAGTGGCGTCTCGTCTTGCATGGGACCTTTGGGCTTAGGACTTTATCCCTACCCTCCTGTTTGGGAAATTTGAGCACATTTATTGCTTATTTTATTTTATACGTTATGCAATTGACGTTCTAGTTATGTGTGTTTCCAACGCAAGATAACTCGACTATTGATTATAAAGTATAAATTCTAAGATTTTAATATTTTAAAGAAACAGATTTTTATTGTTATTGTTATTATTATTTTCATGATCAAAAGGGTTAGCCATTTATTTCAAAACCGTTTTGAGGCTTTGGCGAATTATACAAACTGTCATCGCCGATAATCCTTTAATTCTATCCCACAGGTTAAAGCCCTATGAGATCTCACTCTCTGTTATTGTTGCAATAAAACACACAGTTGCCATGCCTGCATTTTATATACAGAAAGCAGTACTCTCAAGGTCTAGTAATAAGGTTTAAAGTCCCATTCCACCTTTCAGTCAGATAATGTTTCCTTGGCACCTAAACGTGGAAACACAGTGGATGTCGCACCATCTCGCCCAAGCTTCCCTTTTTTGCAGCGAGAATTTATTTCATATGAAAAGTGTAACAATAAACAGAGTAGACGCCTAAATAAAGGCCGCTTCTTTTGTCGCCTCGCCTCATGGTGCTAGATCTAAGCGCTGCACTCTGTTTCTACCAGCTCGCCCTTTTTTCCGCGCAGTTTTATGTCGCCGATTTGTAGGGAAGGTGCGACCTCACTGTGTTTCCACCTTAAAGCCCTGAAGTGACATAAATCAGCGCTAAAAGCTAGTCAGCAAAGACTTACCTCCACCAACAGTTCTCAAACATAACAATAAAGGAATGTTCCAATTATAGTTAAAACAAATTAATAGTACACGTATGTCAAACAGGCTTTTCTCCCTAACTTAGTTTAATAGATCTTATTGAACGATTTGATGAGGTTATAATTATAAATAGGAGAGTTCCACATCACTAGCATTTAAATAGGAGAGTTCCACATCACTAGCATATAAATAGGAGAGTTCCACATCACTAGCATATAAATAGGAGAGTTCCACATCACTAGCATATAAATAGGAGAGTTCCACATCACTAGCATATAAATAGGACAGTTCCACATCACTAGCATATAAATAGGAGAGTTCCACATCACTAGCATATAAATAGGACAGTTCCACATCACTAGCATATAAATAGGAGAGTTCCACATCACTAGCATATAAATAGGAGAGTTCCACAACACTAGTATACTAAAGTCTTATTGAACATACCCCCAGCCGACAGAATCAAGGCGTTGTGACCGTAAATTAGTTTAGGGGATGCGCTTTTTATGCAACACGAAAGGACCACTACGTAATGGGGTTCATTCTAAAATTAGGATGATTATTGTACTGTAGTTATGTTTGGGTAGCGTTGTTGGCTCATGTGAAAGGATGGAAATGGGGGCCGTTTCTGGCATTGTATTCAGGTTTTTCCGATTTAACTGACGCGGTGGTCTAGGGGTAGAACATCGGCTTCCGACGCAAAAGGTCCCGGGTTCGAATCCTGGCTGTTGCGTTCCCTACTGGTTGGGTCGGTGTCAGTATAATGTGACCGGCTGAGCAGGAGTCATAGTATCCCCGCCCTGTCTCGTGTGTGGCAGCACATAAAATTGTCAGACGTCCGTCTTGGGGCCCGTCCACAATATAGCCTATATAGTGCTGCTGTTGGACGTTAAACCAACCCAACCAACCAACCAACCAACCAACCGTCACATCTGAGTTTGTTTTGTCAGATTTCAATTCTTTGTAAAGCTACTACAACCTAACCTTCAAACCATCACTGGCATTCCTATAAAGAAAATTAGCAGGCTTTTCATTAATTTGTTAATGTATTGGCCTTCTCTCAGCCCGAACTGTTATTTCCCCCCGGACCTGTAACGTGGCTGTTGTCTATCCTAACAAACGGAAGGGACCTAGTGGTCTGGGTGAGTCTCACTTATTACGCTGCTAGGGAAATGGTGATAATAGATCTAAATCTTTTACATCTATTTGCGTGACAGATAAAGTATACATTTTGTGAAGTAGTGGTGGAATAAAGATTTTTTTAAACTGAGATGTTCAAAATTTTTTCACAACCGATAGGGTATGTCGTTTACTTCAAACTGCTTGAGTGCTTTGTCGAATGACGCTAAACTTACTAAGTACATAATATGGTGTGGCAGCACGTAAAATTGTCAGACGTCAGTCTTGGGGTCCGTCCAAAATATAGCCTATATAGTGCTGATGTTGGATGTTAAACCAACTCAACTCAACTCAGCTCCTTGTTAATCACCATTAATCATGGTGTTCTTAGACTGTTTCTTTTACTCTGTGTGTCATCTTTTCGTTGACCTTTTTAGACAGTGTTCGTTCACGCGGCAATGCTCCGACTCGTTTAGTATCTAAAGACGAGCAGTTAAAAAATATCGCCACTTTTACAAGTTTCTTACCTTAGTGATAAGTAGCGGTAGTCACTTATTAAGCCTCATGAAACACTTTCTAGTAAGGAGTAAGTACATTAGTACGCATTAGTAGGCTATCACATAAGAATTCCCTATTTTTCATATTTGAATTTTTCGCGCTTTTCTTGAATTGGATTTGGAACTATTTGACGCACTCTATGTCACTTATAATTTGAAATGTGACGTTTGGTTTTTTTAGAGATTTATTTAGTAGTCTGAATCTTTATGAACATTATGGAGAAAGCGGAGACTTTTTTGCTTCTTATTTGTAACAACTAACACGCTTTCACCTTAAACTGGTTATAAGAGTTAAATTTCTTATTCCTGAAGTTTGCTGTAAGATTAGAACTTAGAACCATGAAATGTAGTTATTGCAATGGTATTGGTAGTGAAGGCTGACGAGAATCAGTCGCACTCTAAGGTTCTTTTGATAGTGCTGGTTGGTTGGGTTTTAACGTCCAACGTCAGCAACTTATAGGCTATATCGTGAACGGGCCCGGGAGGGGGAGGGAGGGAGGAAGGGAGAGGGGAAAGGGAGAGGGAGAGGGAGGGAGCGAAGGAAGAAAAATGTGTATATGTTTGTAAATAAATGTGAGGAAATCATACTTTTTTTCCACTTTTTTCAAAATGTATAATTTTTTTCATACATACTTGATGTCTGAAGTTTTATTCTTTAGTTAATTATTATGTTTCCTCATTTTTGCAATGAAAAGTAAACGCTGTTTTATTGTTGCTTCAAATGATGAAAAATATGATTGTTCCGAAATTTAAACGCCTCATTAAAAATAACAACAAAATAACATTTGTTGCTGTTTTTTGTTTTGTTTTTTGTCTTTCAAACGGTTGCAGATGGAATGAGCTTACAAAAAGTAAAATCCAAATCCTAAAAACATCAACACTACCCAAGTAAATCTTTATGACAGTTAACATGCACAGTAATATAGCATTAGGATCTTAAACAGGAGGTAAATGTGCCTGGTTCCAGAACAAAATTATGTAAATTTGTCTGATTGTGTCCCACTTACTGGTTGGTGTCGATATAATGTGATCGGATGATGCAGGAGTCCTGGTACCTTTGCACTGCCTCTGTTTGGCAACGGGTAAATTGTTAGACACAGTTTTGAGACCAGCCTAGCTATTGAGGTTATACTTAAACCGATAATTTTCGAGAGTGTCCGTCATCGATCCCTGGTCTTTTTTACGGGTGCGCCCGCTATCACGTAAGAAACGAGTATGGCATACACCTTTTGTAGGCCTATACGGATATGCAGCTTCAAATAATTTTCGTCTGGAAAAAGAAGATTAACACATCGTGAGTTCTACTTTTGATAGCGTTTACGCTTTAGAAAATATAACATGGTTGCTTGTTACGATTTTTACACACACACACACACAAAGATCAGCTATCTACTCTTCAGGCAGAAGTAAACACATTTGAGATTAGATTTTCTCAGCATGCACATTGGAAGTATGGAAATTGGAATAAACGTTTGAAACGCTGCTGCTTTTGTAAACAAAATGGTCTCTTTCGATTGATAAACGTTTTAAGGTAATTTAACCCTCATTTAAGGGTTAAGAAATCAACCAAACAGCTCTGAAATCATTGATTTATGTTCGCCAATGGCTCTTATTGTAATTATATGATCATGTGATTCACTAGCGTACATATAGGACATGACACCATTTACTAATGCTATGCTGGGATGAAACCACGCTGTGGCAAATTTCCAGGGGGTACTTTTATACTCATGTTGAATACAACAGGATAGTTGGAATATGAATACAACAGGATAGTTAAAATATGAATACAGCAGAATAGTTGGAATATGAATACAACAGGATAGTTAAAATATGAATACAACAGGATAGTTGGAATATGAATACAACAGGATAGTTGGAATATGAATACATAACAAAGGATAGTTAGAATATGAATACAACAGGATAGTTGGAATATGAATACAACAGGATAGTTAAAATATGAATACAACAGGATAGTTAAAATATGAATACAACAGGATAGTTAAAATATGAATACAACAGGATAGTTGGAATACAACTGCAATTCAAACACAACTTTCAACTAAAATTTGACCTGAACATAAAATGAAATAGGATTTGAATTATCCTAGACATGTGAAACCAGCCATTGATTATAACAGAATAAAAGGTATATTAAAATCGAATCCTTTTGCAAAATAATGTCACTATTTTAGTATGTACAATACAGTGTTTTGAAACGACTTAAACTTTTTTCGTACGCAACCCTTATCTGTAATAAATATCTTAATAATCAAAGAGATGATGAATGTGGGAACATGAAGACTTGGCTGCCCTCTCTCTGCTCATCACTAGCGAGTGGGCGGCGCGGTGGCCCTGGGGTAGAACATCGGCTTCCAAAACAAAAGGTCCGGATTCGAGCCCTTGCGATTTCGCTTCCTACTGGTTGAATCGGTGTCAGTTTAATGTGATTGGCTGAGACAGGAGTCATGGCATCCCTACCCTGTCTCGTGTGTGGCAGCACATAAAATTGTCAGACGTCAGTCTTGGGGCCCGTCCACGATAATGCTATGTAGTGCTGATGTTGGATGTTAAAACCAACTCAACTCATCACTGTCGAGTGGCAGATTGAGTGGAGGGCAGTCTTCGTCATCAGATCCAGAGGACCTGAAGTGTGGACCCATCGCAAAGTCAACACACCACAAGTTAGCCCACTAGAAACTGGCAGCCAGTTCACGACTTCATAACTTATGTGCACTATCTAAAGAGGGGGGCGCGGTGGCCCAGGGGTAGAACATCGGCTTCCGACGCAAAAGGTCCCGAGTTCGAATCCTGGCTGTTGCAATCCCTACTGGTTGGGTCGGTGTCAGTATAATTGACCGGCTGAGACAGGAGTCATGGTATCCCCCCCTGTCTCGTGTGTGGCAGCACATAAAATTGTCAGACGTCCGTCTTGGGGCCCGTCCACGATATAGCCTATATGCATTCATATTTTAACTATCCTGTTGTATTCATATTTTAACTATCCTGTTGCATACAACATGAGAATAAAAGTACCCCCTGAAAACTTGCCACAACATGGTTTCATCCCAGCAAAGCTTTAGTAAAAGGTGTCATGTCCTATATGTACGCTGGTGAATCACATGATCATACTCGTATAATTACAATAAGAGCCATTGGCCAACATAAATCAATGTTTTCAGAGCTGGTTGGTTGGTTTCTTAACCCTTATTTAGTGGACTAGTTGATATTGTAGGGACCATTACACATTGCTTATAATTTGTAGACCTAGGACTGCTAGACACTTCCTACTAAGCACGGATAAAAAAAACTACACACTACACAGCTGCTTTGGGGACTGAAGACCGGCTTGCTTCGCGTGTGAACTAAAAAACTGTGCTCTCTTGTTCGTCTGTCTGATTGTTGGATTTTGATCATTAAAGTTATCAAAATATATCGACGTTGCTTTATTGCATCCTAAAATATACTTCACAATGGTTATTTAATGACGTAAGGGGCGTAACTCCAATTTTTCCTTTCTGATGTTTTAAATTTTGTTAGTAGTTACCATACTTTTCTCAAATATACAATTTATTTATTTTTTTATGATTTACAAAGAAGATTGCGTGCACTTTCTAAGCATATTCAACTTGACACATTAATGGCATAAGAAATATTTGAAAACAAAATTTTAAAAGTCAAAATTGTTGGCAAAAAGACCAATTTTCCTTGCCCTACAAAGTACAAGTGTTGTTTGTGAATTTTGTGACATGCTACATGTATTAGACACATTTGGAACAAATTCTTCACAATAATTTAAAAATTGGAGCAAGGAGGACTAGGTAAATTCATAGTCTGAGCGTTTGCAATCTCCTCTGAATCAGAGTCTAGTAGATCTACATCTAGAACTACGTTTGCATTGCTACCATCACCTCCATCACCCCTTGCAACTTTGGGATCTACCGGGTACCTCAATATCCCTTTCTCCATTCTCTTCTTCTTCCTCATCAACCGAATTATATCAATGTTCACCATCTTCATCTTCAAGACTAGCATTTTAAGCAAGCTGAGCAAGAAAATGAATAGCCATTTCGAGATGGTCTAAAGCGCTAATGCTGCAGTAAATTATCGATTTAAGTCTAATCTCAACAGCTGGCTGGTTTCAAAACTATGCCCAACACTTTTCCTGCTGCTATACAGAGACTATGCAGAAATACCAGGACTCTTGCATCACCCGATCATATTATATCGAAACCAACCCAACCAGTAAGTAGGACACAATTGGACAAATTTTACTAATTTTGGGTTCGAACCGGTACATGTAGCTCCTGCTTGGGATCCTAATGCCATATTACTGTGCTGGTTATATGTCATAAAGATTTACTTAGGTAGTGTTTATGTTTTAGGATTTGGATTTTACTTTTTGTAAGCTCATTCCATCTGCAACCGTTTGAAAGACAAAAAACAAAACAAAAAACAGCAACAAATGTTATTTTGTTGTTATTTTTAATGAGGCGTTTAAATTTCGGAACAATCATATTTTTCATCATTTGAAGCAACAATAAAACAGCGTTTACTTTTCATTGCAAAAATGAGGAAACATAATAATTAACTAAAGAATAAAACTTCAGACATCAAGTATGTATGAAAAAAATTATACATTTTGAAAAAAGTGGAAAAAAAGTATGATTTCCTCACATTTATTTACAAACATATACACATTTTTCTTCCTTCGCTCCCTCCCTCTCCCTCTCCCTTTCCCCTCTCCCTTCCTCCCTCCCTCCCCCTC